>VZRF01012388.1:2642366-2657743 GCA_013396875.1 Vireo altiloquus
TTTTTTTTTTTTTTTTTTTTTTAAGGAAATCATAATATTATTTGTTTTTAATGTTCTGCTACTTTTTTTACATTATTACCTCAGATATCCATTACTTATTTTCTAGAATGATGACATTTGAAGGGCAGTAAACAAACTAAATCTAAATTAATTTGAATAGCAGTAAACAAGTAAAATATTTGATTCAAACTTAATTCATTTAATTATTTAGGGCTAATTAAAGTCTTTACTTTCCCGGTAAATACATTTTAATATTTTATTCATTCAAATGATCCAGAAGACGTTTAGTGAAAAAGTGCCTTTATTTCAGCTCTAACTCCTTCCTCCAGTGAGGAGGAAAGAATTTCCAAATATCAAAGCAAGAAATCTGAACCTTCCATCAACCAAACCAATGAAATAATTATTCCTGGAATCTTGCTGGATTTCAGCATATCATAGCTTTGACCAACTTGAGGTGCATCTGCTTTTTCAGTACAAAATATAACCTCATGATTACAATGTCAGAGGTTGCAGATGTTCTACTTGTAGTCATGGGCAGCTGAGAGAGCTGAAAGAAAATTCTAAACAATAAGAGAGAAAGTCAGCAGTTACTGTGCCAGAAGCAGACGTGGTAGGTAATACTCTATTTTCTACTTATTTACTGTATAGTTATTCTCTCTTACTTCTGTCCTATTGAGTCATATGCTCTAAAAATTCTTCTAAGACAATGTAAAAGTGAAGTAATATAATTTAAAAATACTGAACTTTTAGGTTAATTAAATTTGTACATTTTAAGAAAAAGGAATCAGACATCATCAAAAATTCATATAGTCTTTATTTTCTGGATGGAACAATATACAGCTTCATTATATAATCTAGTACTATTTAATTATATAACACAGTAAAAAATCCCCTGTATTTATTTAGAGTTTTTCAGTAGGAAGAATGTTCCAAGTATTTTATACATTCCAGTCACCCATCTCTAGAATTATGTGTTCACTGGAAAGAAATATGAGCTAAATATTGTTTACATATGTACCATCTCTAATAGAAATAACCAGATACTAAGTCCTTTCATATTCTTTCAAAACATATTATATATACCTTCCATTTATTTTGTGATTAAAACCTCAAGGTCATTTAAAGAAATCAACTGATATTTGTAGCCTCCCCACTACTTCAGTAAGTGTTATCCTCATTTAGGAGGTCCAAAGATTCCTGTGCAAGGTTGTGTATTTCAGTATGTATTAAAAAGTGGATTCAGGTAGCCAATATATTTTTAAACCCTTAAAAAAGTTTGGGAAACGGATTTTTTTGACATGGATTAAGTGAAATTCAAAAATTTGAATTTTGTGCATGGAGGTTTTGATTTAATTTGAATCCAGGACAGAACCTGGCTCATGGGATACAAACACTAGATGAAGAATGAGTTTCATCTTTTCTTGAACCTAACCAATTCCCTCAAGTCTGAGCAGCCCTGATTCCACATCTCTGCCCTCACTGGACTCCGCAGTGTTTTCTTCTCTGTTTGCCTTTATGAAAACAAGAACTAAAAGAAATTTTTAAAACCATGTACAATCATTTCTCCACTTGTCTTCCAGTTATTACTTGTTCCCAGGAATATAAGAATTCATTGCCAAGAGCATTTTGAAAGATGTTTTTTAATTTTTTTATATGAAATTCAAGGCCAAATTATAAACCAGATAGAAGAAAGGATAGTTACAGCTTTATAATGATACTAAAACACTGTTTATATGCCTGAGAGGTAAGACTGAAAGGCTACAAAATCTCATAGTGGGAGTCATAAGTGTAAAATAATTCAGGAAATTCTTTTGTATGAAGTACAACAGAAGATAATTTCAAGAAATAGATTGCACATCTTTTCCCTGCTCTGAAGAGATGATTGACGGTGATGATGCAATTAATCTAAAGGCAGAGGGCTGTATTTGTCAGCTCATGGGTTGAGGGCTCAGCCAGCTGAGTCAAACATCATGTCCTCAAACATTTGTGTCTCCAGAAAATCTTGTCCTGAAAGACAAAACCTTTTCTTCTTCACTTTTTTGTGCACAGATGCTTTTGATTTTTTCTTTAAGATCAGTAACTTAGACACCAAGCTGTAGTCTGGACTACTTCAAATCTCCAATACATCGATATATTTAGTGGAAAACATCACATGAATACTGCCATACCAAAGAATTCACTAACTTCTTCAAGCAAAACCTTCCTGCTCATGCCACATAATTTTCCTAAGAGATTTCTCATTTCAGTTTTCTAGCAAAACAGGGTATAGATTCACATAGTGGGAAAGGTTAATGTCTTTTGTGAAGAGATATATATACCTAAATCTCTAGTTTGAAATCTTAGGCAAATATTGAACAAGTTGGGTCACCAGGTATTTTTCATATGTTTTATAATTTATAATATATACATTATTTCTGTTTATGTATATTTTAGTGGGAAAGTTTATTATATCTAGCTTAATGCATTTACCTTCAATTTATAAAGAATCTCCTAACATTTAAATCTTCCTCACAGCAAGAAAACAACTATGGTACCTTGGGTCAGATTTTAAAGGTTCTTATTTCTAATCCTCTTTTGTTGGGCTTTAAACTGCTCAGGGAAGCCTTTAGGGTTCTCTTAACTATCTACTTGATGTTCCAAGAATTACCTGATAATCTTTACTCAAGAAATAATCATAGCATGGAACAAGCATCTTGGAACGGAAAAAAAAAGGTGAATATTACATTTGGAAAAAATAATAAGAGATCAACTGAAAGGTCAAGAATACTTTAATAACATAATTCAAAATCCCATGTATGATTTAAACATCAGTCCAAATCTGAAACCTAATTCTGAGTATGTTCTAGCCAGATGCTAGAAAATTCAAGCCATGTTGATTAAGTGACTTATATCGTGATGTCCAGTAAAGCTGAGAAAATTAAAATACACCTGGCAGATGGAAGTGTCTATCCACCAGGAAATAAGTCCTATTTAAGAGCATTTGCTCTTCAGGGCAGGAAGCCTCTCGGAAGACAGGTGTGGTTTATGTTCCCTGGAGTTAAGCCAGTTAACCACAAAAGCAGCAGCACAGATCAGTCTCCCAACATGCCTACATCTGTGTTCACAGCAGTTTAAAGCATTTTAAACCTATCATAAGCCCACTTGTGCAGGAAAAAGGATATAACAGTGCCAGAGTCAGGTAGATCACCTGCTTTAAGAAGTGGCAAAGAGGAAAAGGAGGAGGAAGAGAAGGATGTGTTGCACTGGGAGGATTGACACTATGGAGTAAGTGTGGCAACACACTGATGCATTTGAGTCTGCATGTGGTTTGATTTACCTTCATTGTAGATATTTCTACAACGAATTCAGAACATTTTTGGCAGCCATGATCAGTGCCTTGGTATTCTGAAAAGTGAACGAAAGGAGACAGAATTTTAGCTGTTGTTTCAGCTATTGTGAGTCACTGACTTAAAGGCAGTAATTCTAACAAAAGCAAGTTATTATTCAGATTGGTATGTATTACAGGAACAGTGGACAAAATTGTAAGTCAGTCATCATTATGAACAATAGAAGTACCCATGGGTGGATGTTGAAATACTGTAATTCATGGAAAAAACACTGTAGCAAATTATTTACCAGCTCTTTCACCAATCACCATGCAAATCAATAACCAACCACATACAGAGCAGTGTATCTACCTGATGGCAACATGACTATATAGATGTATAAAAATAAATTTATCCTGCATAATCTATATGAGAATAAGCAAATTAAAGAGAGAATGTGGCACAGCTTTTCAGTCGGGATCTGAGTTTGCCTTGGGGGCAGTTAGGAAATATTGCATAACTGTTACTATTGCAGTTGAGATGCTTTTAAATTCAGCAAATCTGCTGCAGAAGTTAGAAGGGAAAATTAGCATTCATTGTGCCCTGCTAGTCAGCATTCAGTGTGGACCCACGTAAATTTTCCAAAGCATTCTGATTGTAATAGTTCTTTCTTTTATGATATAACTATTGTTTTCAGCAAAATTCCTTAAATCAATTGGTTTTAACGTACACCTTCATGTTTTCTTAAAAGAAAAGCCAATGCGAGTTCTCTTCCTATTATTATATATTCTAGCATTTCTGCAGGGCTTGCAGAAGAGTTTGGTGTCATCTTGGTGGTGAGCACAGACACTGAGAGAAAGATTTCTGCCAGTAGCCCAAAACCAGCCGGCTGGACAGTCTGGGTTGTCAGTTAATATTTCCTTCTCCAGAAGTGGTAGACTTTCCGAGGTAAAGTTGGTGTTTTTTTCAGCACAATTTCCTTTAGAGAGTAAAGGAAGAATTATTTAGGGGTACTCTTCTGTGCTGACAAAGTAAAAAGGGTTGCCAGGGTTGCAGATTAGGCTGCCTTCCTTTGGAGGAAGACCTTCCAGCTTTGGAGGAGGGTGGCAGAAGGAGCAGCAGACAGTGTGGGAAGGATGTGGGGAGCAGGAACAAGCTGCACTGTCTGCTGGACTGCAGGGCATGGGAAAGGGGACGAAGGAGCTGCTGTCCTTAGCCACACACTGGGGCCTCACTGCACAACCGACATGTTTACACAATGTGTTTCCATCCCTGGAAATGAGAGGCTACAGTAAACAGCAATGTGCCTTGGAGCCAAGGAGCACCTGGGGACTCTCGTTTACAGCACTGCAAGAGCCTCATTTCATTCACTGCCGCTTTGAGAGGGTCCTCTTGTATTTCAGAGAAATGAATCAGAGCAAGTCCGGACTGAAGTTCCTAGAAACTCTGTTTCTCTGGGTGTTACTTTAGGGAAGGGCTAGAAAAATACTTTAATATCCACTGTAGGTGTTGGCAGTGTCAACAGGGTCAGAAGCAAAATATTTATTCTTCCTGTGTAGGCCTTTGAACACAGTTTTTAAACTCTTTTGAATGGTCTATTTATTTCCATGATAGGTTAGAGATTTGATTCAGCATAGGAAAAACAGTGGGTAGAGGAATATACATGTTCTGTCCTCCAAAGTTCCTGTTAAATAACATACACAGTTCTCTCAGAACAATCTTAAATCTAGATCTGAACTAATCTCAAAACATTACCTTCCCAGAAATAATAGATTTCCTTATCTACATATCATTCTTATGCAATATCATTTCCTTTTTTTTTTCAGAAAAAATGAGAGGCAGGAATCAAGGTACCTGCCAGTTGAAAAAAATACGAGCTGAAGCTTTATTCAGCATTATACTTAGGGCATTTAAAAATGTCTTAGTTGAAAGAAAACGTTCCTCATGAATTGAAAACTGCTGAATATACCGTCCTGTTTTGTTAAGTAGTAAGCTCTGCAAAATTTCTTAGAGGTTTTTCCTTCAAACTACAAGAAAGATGAAGTAGTTACTGGTAATTTAAATGAATTTTCCAACATCATTTAATCTGAAATTTTATGGTATTTTTACACAACTCTGCCCATAGCCAGTATTAAGTAGCAATTTTCCATCTGGGTAGGGTGACATGTCATCCAGATGGTACTGGTGTTTACTCAAAGGCTCTCTAAACATCTGTCTTGCAGAGAAATTAAAGTATTCTTTCTGCTCTGAACAGAAATTACTTCTGAATTTTCTGCACTATGAAAACATTATTTTCAGATTAGCAGCAGGCAAACCATCTATTACTTCTTTAGGAAAGGTTATGGCGTATATCCTTGGGGATGGTAAAGCCTAATTGCAAAGATAAAATCTTAAACTCTAAGCCTGCCTGTGTTGGATTGGTCCACAAAGAGAATGTGAGTGGAAAGTGCTGTTTCAGATAATGTGCTTGTTCCTGTGTCACCTATTAACCCACAGGCAAATATGTAACTGTCAAATCTTTCCTTTTCAGTTCTGATCTCCTGGGACACCCAGAGCATTGTGCTGTGGAATCAAATGATGCCAATGATGCCTTAGGTTTTAACTTTTATATTTTTCAAATCCTGTACTGCTAGTGTAACTCTGAAGTTTCCTGTAGCTTGTAAAGTGCTGTTCTCTATGCTAAGACAGGCATAACAAAGCCTCTCCAGCTTGCTCTCCAAGGACACCCAGATTGTTCTAGGCTGAAAAACTGTAAACCATTATCTTGGGGAGGGGGGAAAGCTTGGGGAAATTCCATCATTGGCTGGGTTCTGGTTGGTGAATTTATGCTGATATAAAAGCGTGAAGAACTCATGACCTGTTGTCCATTTTGGGATCCACTGAGGCAGCACCCTCTGGAGCCCAGAGTGTACCTCTGAAGGCCTTTCAAATAAATACCTCCTTTATTCCTGTCTAATGTCTGTTTCTAGGTAGCCATTTAAGGCATCACCTACAGCAGTGGATACCAAGGGCTGCTCCCGCATTTTGCACAGTGAGTCCACGTTGGCTTTTGCGGCCATCATGAAACTGCTCCCAACCCAAACTTTCTTCCGCAAACGATGACTATCAAAGGGCCTGAAAGAGACGTGTTTTGGCTATGCTGGAAGTCAAGTTCCACCATGGCAATGAGCCGGCATGAAGTGCAGATGGGACTGGATTCAACAGGAGATTCTGTGATGAGCACAACAAGCTTAATTTTATGTGAATCAGAACAACTGGAAGGTGGGGTGTCCAAAAAGCTTAAATGTCATTGTATGTAAGCATCTGAGAAAGACAGGAAACAGAGTTTAGTCTCACCCACCTCAGGCTGTGGGTCTGCAAATAAAAACACTTTCCCTTCTAAAATGCTTTGCCACGAAAACCTATAACACCACATATCTGGATTGCCATTAGTTGTTACTTTGCTACTTGTGGAGATGATTAGCATGGATAATGAGCATGTTTCTCATCTAATAGTGTCTGTATCCTGTTAGTTTTACCTTTTGCAAGGAATTACTACCAGATTCTTTACAGTTATAACAGGACTAAGCCCAACACAATGAGAACCAGACCACATCTCTGAGATAATACTCTTGTTATGCCCATAGAATCAAAAGCAGAGGTGTGTTTCAGAGAAATTACCAGTGAAACCACTACACTGAACTGTCTTGAATAAAACTCTGGGCTTCTAGCTTAGTTACTCCCCTGATGTGTGAGCCTGTTGCAAGGTATTTCCTCCTCCTCCTTGTTCCCACCGCGAGCTATCTAGGCACTGTTTCCTACTGGATGCTTGTGCAACA
The DNA here is from genome assembly GCA_013396875.1 of Vireo altiloquus. NCBI lineage: Eukaryota > Metazoa > Chordata > Aves > Passeriformes > Vireonidae > Vireo > Vireo altiloquus. Next base: position 2,649,490 of record VZRF01012388.1, read on the forward strand.
GCTAACATAGCAGGGTCCAAGAAGCACAACTGCAACACAATTAATAAGTAAAAATGTATCTAGCCCCATGCTTTGCCCTAACAGTATTGCTTGCTAAGCAGCATTTTATACTGTTGGTGTTATTCTCTTAATCATTATTTAGCCAAGCTGTGCATATATTTTTTTATTCCCTTATAAATGGATCTCTCTTGCCCCTTCATCCTTTTTATTGCATTTCTCTAAAGGAAAAAGCTGGAGAGGGCCTAACAGCAAAGTAACCCTATATTTTCCATAATTCTTAACAGCAGTAAAAGTTTTATGTTATTCATAACCAATACATGACACCAATGGTCAAATAGGTTTTGTTTGGTGCATTTCTAACTGCCTCAGCTTTCCTTATACCTCCCTCTTACACATTGCTATCACTTTCCAAGACCTGGAATATAAGTTTCCAATCTCAGGGAAGTTTTGTATGTGCCCCACCTGCCTCTCTACTGCTGCGTAAACTTTGGCCAGCACTACCTTTGGATGCACTGACCCTTGAGTACATAGTGTATGGATCTGCATGTCTGAATCTGCAATGGTTTGACAGAAATAATCTTTATATGTTCATACAAACATATGAAGGGTAGTTGCCAACACTTAGGCCAGGTATAAAGGCATAAAAAATATATTTCATATATTTTTTATATGAAAATATATAAAACACTACCAGTTTGAATCAACAGATTACTAAAAAAATTAGGCATTCTATCTTTTTCCTTAAGGAAGAATTGAGAATGCCAGACACAATTTTATACACTACTTTAGAAGATTAACTAGATGAATTTGGGATTTGACATGAACATCATTCATCTCACATAGCACTCATCTTTCATCTTTAATGGTATTAACTGTTATATAAATATATAAACCATTAATTATATTATAGAAACTATTATTAGTATAAAGATAATGCTGATTAAGACATGAACTGAAAAATCTTGCACAGCAACCAAAGCTCTATCTACATATTCTCAATATTACATATCTTTTTGTACAGAACTTGCTATATGACTGTTAGTCTCTCAAGAGTCAAGGCTAACAAATACAGAACAGCTAAACTATACTTAGGAATTTTTCAGTAAGTAAAATGTTTCTTTTTCAGTGGTAACAGTTACATTTCTTTAGGTACAGGTAAATTTTGAAGGTATCTATATCCTGCAAATGGTAGTTAGTTCCTCAGAGGAATAAGCTACTGTTCCTATCTGAGTTAATGCCTGCTGATGGAAAACTCTGAGAACAGTCAGTGAAGACTAAAGTAAATTATTTCCAAGTTAACTGCTGGAAAGGCAGAGGAAAAATATCATTTTGCTTTGAAAAGGATCATGCTAAAGCTGTCAAGGGAGCAAGCAGACTGGTATTGAATAAAGTACAGCAAGCAAAGACAGATATTGAGATCTCTAAACAGTACAGAAGAGATAAAAGTACTCCAGACAGTTGGCATAAAGTGTTAATTGCCTGAGTCTCTCTGAGACCATATGAGTACGCTCTGCTGCGTACTCTGGCTGAGTTCTTATGTAAAGTAAATAAAGACAAATTTTGACCAAACTCTGACATACATACTCCAGATCTTCAGGAGGTTTGCCTAAGTACTCAAGATTTCTAGTTTGATTTTATTATTGTGGTAGATCAAACTTTGAAGGCATGAATGCAGTCCTCATGGGTTTCATATTGTTTTCTTATTGCATGTAAGTCATCTTCAGGATCAGAGCCAAAGTATTTAGTGTTTTTCAGTACACAGATCTCATCAAATAGTGATAGTGTATATTATAAAGTAGGTAAATGGCTTTCAGATACAGATAGAACGCCTGTAAATATAAAAGAGCAAATTATAATTTTCCAAAATTTATAATTATATTTGCCCTGTAAGTCAAAATGTAATTAGAAATTTTTATTATTTCCTTTAACTCAGAAAATATGTCTCCACACAGTATAAATTACTGGACTCTTACAGGAAGTTATTGCAAAAATACTCTGACACAAAACTCAATATATGAACTTTTCTATAGTATGACAAACATGTTAAAATAGTGCCTTTCAAATCGGCCACAGAATTGAAGTGTTACGTATGATCTTCCTTATGTAATCACTAAGAAGGATCACCATGAAATATTAATGTATTATTCAATAAAATAAGTCTAGATAAGGTCAAACACCTTAGGTGTTATCTCTTCAGCTATAATTGCTTCTACAACACGAGTTCATGAACAGCATGATACATCCTGCACTTTAGCAGTGAAAAGAATTGCAAGTAACAGGCTGTCTGAAGATAACAGTAAAACAAAGCAAAAGTGTAAGTAGAACCTAACTGTGACAGATAGGGCTGCCTCTAGAGTCTCTTCCTGGGGCATATTCTCCCTTCTGCTACTTTTACATAAGTTTCAAGTCAGAAAGAGATCAGAAATTGATAAACTCTTGGCAATTTAGGATCCTTCATCCTTTTTTGCCTCCTTAGCAGGTCATTATATTGCTTTCCTGAGGCGGCCACTCAGCAATGGTTATGTAAAGAGGAGCACCTGGCTAGGTCACCTTGGGCAGCACCAGAAACTAAATGGCCTTGCTGTGATGTCATCCATCATGTCTGTCCTGTATTTTCCCATCCTCTTTTTGGTTAGCCCCATCTTGGGCTAGAGCCTAACCTTAAAACATTTTACAAGATTGTAAGTGCATTGTCAGTGCAAATGAAAGCACAACACTACTTGCAATTCTCTTGCAGTCAAGAAAAGTTAGACTGGTTATGAGATGCATGACATTGAATAAATTGACTGCAAAAGCTGGTAGATATTAGTGCTCAAAGAATACATTGAGTCTTACATCAACAGAGAGGGATTTTTAATATTGAGGGTTGTTAAACATTTATCAATTAGGATACTTTTAAGGGGAAAAAAGAAGTCATAGAGGGACCAGAAACAGGAAGTAAATAATGAGAGTTGCTGATTCAAAATCTTCTATATTATTTTTCTGTCTATTGACATTCCTTAACAAAAGTAGAATATGCTAAAAGCCTTCCACTGATTTCCCATTCTTATATCACTTTAAATGTATTAGGATTTGATGAACTGTAATCAGTAAGCAAGCCATTGAAATGTCATTTTCAGTACAAGGTTATTTGCAACTGTACATTCAAAGTTATACACAATATTATGTACCAATTGTTTAAGGGGATTCACCTCAGAAAATCCATATATTGATTTGAAGCTTCATTGACTTCAAGAATAGGCTTGATAAAGGCTTGATCCTGCAAGGAGTAACACTGAGATCCACCCCAGTACAGTGGTTTGAACACTGAATTCATTGGACTTCCTAAGAAAGTAGGATTTTCTGTTTTTCATACACCATCTACTAGGTATCGAAGTTAACAGTATTGTACTGTAAAAAACCATTGTTTACAGCTGCAGTGTCTTGACAATCTTGAATGGAACAACTTAGTCATTTTAACTGGCTGTTAGAAAAACAAAATAAAAACAAACCAGGAAAAAAAAAAAGGTTCTGTAGCATTAAAAATTTCCTGAAACTAGTTAAATAATATTATTTCATATATAAGATGTAATACTGGAATGGGCTGCAGTCTGAAGACAAAAGTAAAGTTTCAGTTTTTAATCTATCTGACCTAATTAGTCAGGAAGTTTCCACTAAGCTCATCAATTGGAAAGACTCATTGCCTATTTTAGAAGAATGAATGTGTCTTGATTGCATTGTGTTTCCTAAATATTTCATTAATGCTGAGTTGGGAACATTTGTGTTCAGCAGAAATTAAGATCTAAATTCTTATCTTCTCCAGGAGAAGAACAAATGGAGAAGGCTAGCTTACCTAAGCAATCAGGATGATTACTATAGTTAATGATCTCCTTTGGAGGAGAGAGAAAGATCTGCCTGACTCTTTCACAAGGATGCATCAACCTCCTTCAGTGCCACTGGTAACAAAAGCTCTGTGACATCTCTGAAGATCCTGATGAGAATGGATGTAACCACGTTTGAATGGCTAATCAATTTTCTCCCATGCCATTCTGTGTATTATAATGGCCAATTATTTTCTCCTTAAGGCGCAGTTCTATTTTGTCATCTTTTTAATAGGCACAACTGACTTCTAATAGAGAGAACAAAGCTTCTTCTATGATAAAGAAAATTCCTCCTGTAATTTGAGACTCTCCCCTCAAGATTACAAGTTTTTTAGAACAGCAACTGACATGTTGAAAAGACTGTTTAATTCTAATCTACCACAGCCCGGCAGTACATCAGACACCCTTAAAAACACACAAGTTTCACCTTTCATAAATAATTTATTATTGCCAGACAAGGTTTTCGGGCATGAAAGATTTATCAGCGGTGAAACTGTTCGTATATTTTTAAATTTCTAGTACGGCCTTTAGTGTGAGTTCGGCCCAAGTCAAAACACTCTCTCAAACAGTATTTAAATTGGAATAATGGATTTATATAGACCAGAATCCATGCCTCATAGGTAATTTCATGCAGTTTGTTTTGAATTATAAAAGAGTTAAGTACTACGTAATAATAAATAATGGACTGCGTTCTGTCAGCTGGCTTCAGTGCCAGAGATCTGTCACAAGCCTTTCACTAATCTTTTTCCACAAAGAGATCCCATTTCATTGTCTATAACTACTCACCCTCTTCCTCTACTCCTGCAACTCTTCTTTTTCCCCAAAATTTGTTTCAATAAATCTGTTTTCCTGTTCATCATTGAGATACTTAAGGAATTCCAAGAAAAATCTTCTTAGAATTAAAAAGTTAAGTCATAAGAGAAGTTCATCAAGCATCTCAAGCAAGAAATACAACCTTGGCTCACATGGAGCATGTCCAGAAAAGGGCAAGGAAACTGGAAGCAATGTCCTGGTGAAGGACCTAGAGAGTGAGTCATAGGAGAAGCAGCTGAGAGAGCTGGGGCTGTTTAGCTTGGACAGAAGGAGGCTCAGGGGGACCTTACTGCTCTCTCCAACTCCCTGAAAGGAGGCTGCAGTCAGGTGGGGATTGGTCTCCTCTCTGGCAACTAGCAATAGGACAAGAGGATATGCCCTCAACCTGCACTGGGGAGGTTCAGGTTGGACATCAGGAAGAATTTCCTCGCTGAAAGGGTTGTCAAGCACTGGAATGGGCTGCCCAGGGAGGTGGTGGAGTCACTGGCCCTAGAGGTCTTTAAGAAATGACTAGACGTGGCAATTTAATTCTATGGTTTAGTCTGATTTGGTGATTGGCCAAAAGTGGTACTAAATGATCATGGAAGTTTTTTTTAACATTAATGATTCTGTGATTCCTTGTGCTGCTGATTGCTGAGAGTTTGGAAGATTTACAAAAGAAATATTGCTATATAATTATCTTCTTCTTGTACTCTTTCTGAATCATGTGCAATGCTTAGAGGAGTCTGACTGTGCCTGTACTGCTGCTCTACTGTTCTTATAGAAACCAAAAAAGACTTGTGGGAGAGATATTATTATTCTTTCTCATCAAGAGGCATAGGAATTTTTATTACATGCTAGCATCATAAAGGGTAGAAAATTTTATAGTCTACTGTATGGAAATGCATCTTGCTGATTAGCATGGTTATTGTGTGATCTTTTCCTGCAGTAATTATCCCTCATTAATGAAAGAGGAGAACAGGAAACATTCATATCCTGTTGTACAATAGACTAATTTGCAAAATCTGTTAACAAGGAGGTAAAGTAATACAAAATATCACTCCTAAATATGATGAGATTAAATATTGATGTTTTCCTTTTTCACAACACTTTTTAAAGACTATTCCAGAAGACATATCAATATCACACATATTAAAATAGTCATGCACTGCCTGATTTTTAGACTGTAATAAAAATTAAAACTAAATATGTTTTCTTTTTGTCACATGAGATTGGTTAGAGAAAATGCAGACAAAATAGCAAACCCGTATCTATTCCAGATTATATGACTATGAGCAATATAAGTTATATGTATAAAACCAGTGTGTATAAATATATATATATACTTATAAGAACTCTATTAAAAAAGTATGTAGGATTGATCTTGTATTTATTGAGATCTGTAGGAGGTTGTATCTGGCTATTATTGTAATGGGACTAAAATTTTACTCGTGGGTTTTTTTTGTTTTGGTTTGGTTTTTTTTGCAGTCCAGCTATTAAATTCCAGATGTTATTCCCATGCAAATGATTGAAATAAAGAGAATGCTTTTTCATAACCTTGAATCACAGTCTTCACCATTCAGTTTGTCCAGCATAACTGTTTCCAAGTCATTCACTTTTACATGGTCATTTTAAGTTTTAAACTATAAGTTGGACACAAATAATTTGACTTTTCAAAATAACTTAAATAAAATTTAAATTTGATTTTTGGTGCATTTTAATCAACATGTACACATATTTGAAAATGCCCTGGGCTTCTGGACATGAGGTTTTCCTTCTGTTATCAAAGTCCAATACCAGATAAAGAAAGGAGTCGAAGCATTCTGCTCAGTTTCTTGGGTTGTTTATTAGTTTTCTTATCAATTTCACAGCGCAGCCTGTTCCTGGCTTGTCGCTGTAGTTTCAGAGGTACAATGGCTGCTAGATCTTGTGTGCAGCATGTTTTTAAAACTTTGTTATCCAATAATTAACCACAATGTATGATATTTTCAGTTTTGGACCAATAACTACCAAATCTTACTAACACGTTTCTTCTACCTCAAACCTATTCTACCAATCACTAAATCACAGGAACTTAGGTCAGAGAAGAAAGGAAGAAGAAGGAGAAGAAGAAGAAAAAGAAGAAGAAGAAGAAGAAGAAAAAAAAAAAAAACAAGAAGAAGAAAAGCAAGGAGAAGCTGACACCCTGAATTCTCCATGTTGTCTCTATATAATATATAGAGCAAAAACCTTAAACTACAAATACACACTCTGTGGTACACTAAACAAAAATCTTTTCATTTCTTTGGTGCTCTCGGCTCACCCAGAAGTGGGGGAAGATGATCCCACAGACTTCGTTTGTAGGCTAACCCTTTTTGGGATGCTCTAGGGATAAAATGTGTCCCTAGAGGGTCAGGAGTTTTCTGGCTTCCCTGGGTTCCAACACATATTAGCAGATCTACTTATGAAGTAGCATTTTTTGCAATGGTCCAGTGAGTTTTATCTGCCTTTTATTTTCTTTTTACAGGAACAGAGGGTCAACCAGGATATAAAAAAATAAAGTTCACCTTCTACATGCTGTGTAAAAGGCTGCACTCTATCTTTGATCTATCACAACATGCTGAATTGTGCATGGAATCCAAACTTACTTTTTACTCTAAATGAAGCAAATTATGCATCTGATTTAAAGTTTTAGTGGACAAAGGTACCATTTATTAACTAACATTTTTGATACTGTACATACAGACAACATATGACAGATTTCATTTGGAAGATAATGTATATGGTGAGACTTTAAAGATGTTTTCTTCCATTGTAATATCTTTCTCATTACATTTTTTCATATTTGTGTTTAGAATGTTTAAAAGTAAATTTTCTCAGCATATAGCTAGGACACAGACATATTTACACAAATAAATTTCCCTATTATCATAGATTGGTAATGCGGAGATAAAGAACTAGATATGTCTCTGAACTAAGTAAGTTTATTGCATTTTTCTGATTAAAAAACTTATCTTACAGAATATATACAAATCTTTCCACAGTTGGTAGATTCATCTTGACCATAAATCATAGAAAGCTACAGAAGAGTCATTAATTACTACCAGGAAAAAATAGTTCATATTAGGAATCTAGCCATCTGTAGTATTGTCAATCTTCAGCTCAAACCCGGACTTAACAAAAAAGCTTCTCCCATTTTACTCACTAGTTTTGAATGCCTTTTTAACCTCAGAACCCTCACTTTTTATTGTAGACACAAATTTAAATCCATTAGGAAGTTTTTCCAAGAAATCGTTTCAACTGAATTAACATTCCTCACTTTGTAGATCAATTTCTCTGTTCTACTGTCTTTCTCTGTTCTACTGATAATACTGAAGAATACTTCCAGAAAAGAAAATACCTGTTTCAGCAAAGGACTATTGATTGAGCTCAGCCCAGAATTGTATATTACTATCATATCATTTCATCTTTTCAAGGGTACCCCAGAGCTGCAGTCTTCAAATTGGGGTGCCTGCACCCTACAGGTGCACAGTCAATTGCGGATGGAGAAGAAAATGGTTTTAGTATCATTAATAAATTATAAATTAAAAATTAATTTAATCTTTACCTCTTTTTTTTTTTTT
>VZRF01012388.1:2657763-2866647 GCA_013396875.1 Vireo altiloquus
TTTTTTTGTTAAATTTCCAAGAGGTTTGTCTTTGTCGTGGTTTAGCACAGCTTGGGTATTAGTTAAGGAGAAATCCAGCAATCACAGAAGTGATTCTTTTGCGAGGGGCTGCTGACAGCTTTCTCCAGACCCAACAAAACCAATCAGCTGGCTAGACTGAATATTGACAACAATTCTGTTAAACCACTTAGGAAAGCTGAACACGCCTCTGTGAACCACACTTAAGAATGAACAAATGCCAGGAAAACCTCTCTTGCTTCCGGCTTCTGGACAGGTGAGTGGGGGGCCCGTGGGGCTAGGATGGTCCCTGAGATCTCGGCTGCTCCCGCTCCACTGGAGGCCTGGCGCAGCCCCCCCAGTGCAGCTGCTGAAGTGAAATCCTACATGGTCATAGCTCCGGCCACTGCTCAGCAGAGATCGCATCACCAACAGCGAGACAAATTCCTCATCCAAGGCCTGGGTAAAATCAACTCTTTCAGCGCTGTAAAATTCCTCAGAACAGATGAAACCTACAGACATCAATCTTTTCCTGAGTCAATGGGAAGGGAAAAGTGAAGGCACGTGAAGAAAACACCCTGGAGGCACCAAATTAGTGAAGAAGGAAGAGCTGAAACCCAGAGTGAGGAGAAAGAGGAGATGCTTCAAACCTAAGAGCTGAAATTCTTTTGTAAGGCTATGTTGATAGACTATGATACATCAGAATCCCCCTGTGATTCATGAAAAGCATGGGGGGAAGGAGCGTTCAAACCACAACCATGAGCAAAGGTACCTGTGCTGGAACAAGCAAATGTTGATGTAGCTGTGATCTATGAGAAGCTTGAACAGAGAGAGATGAGAGTGATGAAGATCCTTGCCCCCAGGGAAGAAGAAGGTCTCTGTTCCCAGAGATGAAGATGACCCCAGAGATAGATGAAGATAACCTTTGCTTCTGAACAGCTCATCCTTAAAATAGTACCCCATTAACTAAAGATTGAACCCTCGAAAACAGTTGTGGAGAAACCTGTAAGTGAAGGGAAGAGACTTCCACATTGCAAATAGATTTCCATTCCAGGGCAGCTGATTCGCTGTGACATTGAAGTCACCTGAGAACTGTTTCTTGTGGAGAAGTCTCCATGGCTAACAAAAGAGACTCCTCTCCCTAATGAACTGAAGAAAGATTATTATAGAGGTGATAAACTGACTGAAGAATCCCAAGTTTTGTCTCTTTATGTTGTCAGTGGGAAAAGAAAGATGTTGGGGGGAGGAGAAGTGTTCTGAAGGTTTATTCTGACTCTTATTATTTTTTCTTTTAGTTCTCTAAATAAAGCTTTCTTTATATTCTTTAAAGTTTTGAGCCTGCTTTGATTGTCCTCCTAATCTTTATCTCACAGAAGATAATAGAGAGCAAAACTCCTCCTTTATAAAACATATTGTAGAGTAAACCACTAAAATATGTTTTATAAAGGACATATAAAATATCATAGTAGTAAATGTATGTAGTTTATAAATAAATGTACTCATAATAGATTGACAGTGTATGCTCAAAACCCTTTTACTGATAGGGGTGTATGACCAAAAGAGTTTGGAGACCATTGCCCTTGAGGACCCCTGTTTGATCACAGAACTGCACAAAATCTACAAACCAGGCACGCAACAAGCTGTAGCAACCACTCCAACAGCAATAGTAACTGGATTGGGTTACTGACAAACCTGGCTTATTCTACCCCCTTCCTAAGGGGATTGTCCTAAAGACTTCAGACTATATACCATATTGAAATTTTCAGCATCTTCATCTTGAATGTATGACAAATGTTTTGGCATTGTTTATCTAGTTTTATGCATGTTCTCTAACAGGTCTTCTCTGTTTCTTTACCTATTTTTTTCCTCCTTCCTTTTCTGCCTGTTCTTCATGACTGTTTCTGTACTCACACAGATATTTTATACTCTTTACCTTCCTCTTGTCCCATGTTTCTCAATATCTCTTTATTATAACCTCTCATTTCCACATACCTACTCTATGTGACTGCTTCACCACAGAGCAACTTTCAGTTCACATCAATAAAATAATTACAAACTATTCCCAAAGACAGAAACAAGAGTAAACAAGAAAGGGAGAATATAGCACATGCAACCTTCCTATTATTGTAACTCCCATGCTTGCAATCACTTACGTTGTCAGCTCTAAGTTTAAACTATAAACTCCTCAAGGCAGAAACCGTTTTTCACTTTCACAGACTGTTATGCCATTTTACTGCACTATATAAATATTGGTGCACATTTTTAAGCACAATAATTTTGTATGTCACAATGTTCATCTGTCCAACTAAAGAGCACATAAAGGTTTGTGAATTTTATATGGAAGGTATAGTGCACTTCCTAAAATGGCATTTCTTTAGAATGCCATGTACTGGGTAACTGAGGTAATTAATCATGCTAGAAAATTTGAGTTAATAGCAACATCAATCATGTGCATTTTGCACATGAAAATCTCACTGGTATTGCTGCCAGGAAGAGCAAAGGAAAAAGCAGAGGATCACAGAATCACGGAGTGGTTTGGATCGGAAGAGATCTTAAAGACCATCTAGTTCTAATCTCCCTATTGTGTCCACGGAACCTTTGACCACACCAAATTACTCAGAGGCAATCCAGTTTGGTCTTGAACACCTTTAGGAATGGGGAGTACACAGAGTCTCTGCGCAACATGTTCCAGTACCTCACCACCCTTAAAAATTGCTTCCTAATATCCCATCGAAACCTGTTCTCCTTCAGGTTAAGGCCATTCCCCTTCTCTTACATGTCCTTATGAAAAGTCCCTCTCCAGACTTCTTGTAAGCCCCCTCTTTGTACTGGAAGGTTGCGATAATTTCTCATCAGAACCTTCCCCATGCTGAACAGCCCCAGCTCTCTGTTTTTGTAGGAGGGATGCTCCAGCCCTTTAACAATTTCACAACCCTCCTCTGGACTTGCTCCAACAGATCCACATCTTTCTTGTGTTGGGGACACCAGAGCTGGACACAGTACTCCAGGTGTGGTCTCACAGGAGTACAGTAGAGGGGGAGAACCATGTCCTTCAACTTGCTGGTCATGCCTGTTTTGATGCAGCCCAGGTTGTGATTAGATTTCTGGACTGCAAACATGCATTGCCAATTCATATGGAGATTTTTATCCACAAACCATCCCAAGTCTTTCTCCCCAGGGCTAGTCTCAATCCATTCTCTTGCCAGATTGTACTTGTGTTTGGGGTCGTCCCAACCCAGGTGCAGGACATTGCACTTGGTCTTGTTGAACTTTGTGAGGTTCTCACAGGTCCACCTCTCAAGCCTGTTAAGGTCCCCTCTGGATGCATTCCTTCCCTCCAGTGTGTGAACCACACCACACAGCTTGGTTTCATTGATAAACTTGTTGAAGGTGCACTCAACCCCATTGTCCATTTCATGGATAAAGATGTTAAAAAAAGTACCAATCCCAATACCAGCCCCTGAGGAATGCCACCCATCATTGCTTTCCACTTGGACACTGAGCCGATGACCACAACCCTCTGAGTGTGACTATCTAGACAATATCTTATTCACCAACTGATCCATTCATCAAATCTACATCTTCCCAGTTTAGAGACAAAGATGTCGTGTGGGACAGTGTCAAAGGCTTTGCACAAGAAGCGGGAAAGGAACCACTCTGTGTTAGATGCTGCCTGATCCAGAAGCATGACAAAGGTTTGGCAGCAGTAGTTCCAGTAAAAAGGTTGAGCAGGTGGTTCCAGTGGGGTCACAGTTAAACACACATGTGCAGTATGAATAACCAGATGATCAGCCACACCATCTCGCACAGGCAGACAACACAGCACCTGGGCGAACGTGGGCAGAACCGATGACTTCCACCAGTTTCCCTCTCCCATCCCTCAGGATAAAAACCAGTTAGTGGAAATATTTAAACATATATGATATATATATGATATCCCTCCAGTAACTGGCCTAGACTGTCTGCACTGGAACAGGTGCTTGGATCCCGTTCTGTCCAGGAGGAGCTAGACACAGGAGCCCCAAGGCCTGCAGCCACGTTCCAGCTGCTGATGAAGACTTAAGCACACACATGCACTATCAATTCAGTAACTGGTCAGTAACCACTCTTATCCAGTAACTTTATCCAGTAATTTGCTCTGAGATCCTCTCACTTCCTGTTGCCTCATGCACTGATGGGCAAACTGCCCCCTTGGTTGCCCCCCCAAGGTCAGCCCAGCACCTGACTTTGTCCTCCTGATCCCTGCAGTAATCAACTGGCAGATTCAATGGTTTCTCCAGTTTACAGAGTCCAATTCTGGCCATTTCTATATGTGTTCCCCAGGCTACTTGCCTTACTTACTGACCAGTTCATCTTAAAGCTCACAAAAAAGCCACACACTGACAAGGGTAACTGCACACTGTGCATACATGTCAGCCTCTGAGCAGGAATGAATGAGAAGGAACAAACACAAATGAGAAAAATGGTTTCAAGAATGTCATATGCTGGTGGTTCCCCAGATTAACACAATCCCAGTACGTTTACTTTCAACCGCTTAGGGCCACCAGACTGAAAGGCAAAGCATGGTGGCTAATTCTCACTGCTCACAGATTTAAAGGGCTAGAAAGACTGTCAGCTCACAGGGAATAAAAAAGCTGTTGAAAACCAGCACAAGACAATATGAGGACGACAGGACCCTTTACCTTCTATGTCATCACAAGGAATCCTGCTCACATCTCCTCAAATCCAAATGCCTTGGATACTAAACAGTGCACTTGGACACATAGGCTTTAATGGGTTTTAATATGTGGGAGATACCATGTGAGTGTGAGTGGATGAAACAGGTTTTGTTTTAAAATTAAATCACCTTTCCCTGTAGCACTTCAAGATAAGCATTGCTACATTTGTGTTGCTACATCATTGAAGCATTTCCTACAGGCTGGCTGCGATGTCATCTGGCTTAGCCTCTCAGCTGCTGTGAACCCTCATCACTAGGCACACTAGGAATAACCTCACGGGTTTAAATGCTGAGCTTCAATTAATGAATTTCATTAGGTGCTTGACAAATAAATATTTTGTGTGGTAACATGTCTTGCTATCACAATGAATCTGCTTGTGGATCTGGCTGTGTTTTGGTCACAATTCATTCATTAGGAGAAACCTTGCCTGATGTTCAAAATAGAATTTGTTGGCACATTTAATAGGCAATAATCACGTCTATATTTGACTACTAAAGGCTTCACAGAACTCCTAAATAATCTTACAATAAATTCCAAATTTATGTGCACATATATATAGACATATATTTATATTTATATATAATGGAATTTGAAAATTCATCACCCATCCAGTATCTGTCTTTTTCTGTATCCACAGAGGTTGTGTTATTTTCATTGTATCATTCCATGATAAATAAACAAGCACAGATTCTGAGCCTTATGAAAGCCAAACTATTAAAAAATAAAGAGAAATTTGGTTTGAGGAAGAACAACAGGATTTGGTAAAGTAGTTGGAGCTGAATTTAATGAAGTGCGATTACTTACTGAGCAGCCAGAGTGTGTGGGTGAATGAGGTTGTGTGTGGGAAGGTCTGAATATATATATGTATTGCTATTTGTAACCACCCTTCATGCAGCAGGTGGCACATTCTGCTTCCCTAACAAGAAACAGTTCACTCCACTACAAATAAGTGCAATTTTCCTTTTCCTTTTCTCATTTATTTTGATATGCAGTGTTGGGTTATAATGTACAGCTGTAATAACAATAGCTAAAAATATTTTAGAGAACTAGGCAAGGTCTAGGCACTACACAGGTGACTGTTAAACTTATAGGGATGAAGCACTGAAAGAGCCCAAAGACTGTATCTCCCTTAGTACCAGAAACATTAAGACAGAAACAGCAGAATATGCTAAAGGTAGGAATTTACATACAGAAAATGCTTTGTAATGCAACATAAAAGTTTATATCGCCTTTTCTCGCTCTTGCAGGAGTGTTTTCCTCATAAATAGAATAATACTGTATAACTCGGACTGCCTTGCTGGCTCCATACATGACTTTCTAGTGAATGGCACACTTCCTGCAGAGAAAGTGTAAAGTGTGTATGAAGGTCATGGGTTTAGGGTGCTCTTCTTGGAAGTGGAAAGCCTAGGTTACACACAGCTGTGCTGATAAAAGCTCCAGCCTTAGGTCCTTAGGTCACGTTCTCTCACACTTACTGTCTTAGTGCCCTAACACTCAGAGAGAGATACTCAGCTCTGGGGAAGATGAGAGAGAACTACTGCCTTTTTGTTTCTTACACCTTTCCTACTGCACATATTTGTAATCTCCCTGCTCAACATGTTTGGTGCTGTACATCCCACTCTGTGCAGTTTATACAGCTATTGAAACACAATTTGTTCTGATCTTTTCCAAACAAGTTTGCCTATCCCTCCTTCTACTAAGTGCTCATTCCCTCAGTCTTCACTTTCAACAAGACAATATCTTGTGGGAGAAATAGTCAATGCATTCCTACCTGCACATTTTCACAATTACAGATCCCATAGTAGAACCAATGCCTCCGATACATGCAGACCTAGTTTTCTTATAAAAAACATTTTTTTTCTGTGTTATTATTGAAGAAATGTTTATATGTTGCTGCTTCCTTTGAGCCAAAGCCAAACAATATTAATATTTCTAACTATGAGTCAGAGCAGCTCTCTTCAGTTTCAGGTTAATTGATTTTTATTGTGCATTTAATTTCCCCTGTAAAAGGAAGCTCCAAGTTCTTTTCAGTATATATTCTTATATACTCATATTCAGCACATACACATTTATACTCCTTCTTTCGCGGTATGACTTGCCAAGTTCTCACTCAAACCAATGACAAGAATCTACTGAATTTAAGTCCAGAATTTCATCCACAGTTCCAGAATATAAAGCTCTTTCCAGCCTGCAGTTCTGGAAAGGAACAACCTCTTTTAGCAACAAACATGGCTAGAGTTCTGTACTTTATTTGTGAGACAAAATTAAAGGCATTTTCTTGCCATCTGGAGGAAACATTCTGTTACCATGGGTTTGTTTTGAAAATTCAAGTTTGCATCCTGGATGCATAAGCAGAACAAATTTGGTTTTCAGACACAATGGCTTTATTCGAGTATTTGACAGAGCCAAGTGTAACATGATGCTCTATTCACTGCTTAAATTTCTTGGTAGGTAGGTTTGTATATCAATATTGGGACCAATCCAGGTTGTTTTCTTTTTCAAAGTCCTCATTTTCTCATCACAAAACTGCTGAAGAAGGAGTGTGGTCATTTTCTGTTTAGAGTCATTTGCACTGATTCTCTTCTTAATTAAAGGTCTCTTTTCCAGATTTTACCAGCTGTTGCTTTAACAGAAGATAAACAAACCAACTTGAGAGTACGGTCAGGAAGATGAAATAACCATGCATGGGTTCTGGAAGAAAAGAAAAATCTCCCTGTTAGGATATAGTGAGACTGTGGTTTAGAAAAAGGGTAAGGTAGATGTATTTTTCTTGTGTACCAAAGCTCTCCTACAACCCTTACAATAAAATCAATAAGTGTACAAAGGATAACTGAATGAAGCCCTGGGTTTAAAATTGAATAAAATAACAGTGACAAGTTAATATAGAGAAAGTGATGATCCAATTTTAGTAAGTCAGCAAGGAACTCTAATTTACAGCTGAAAAGTGAAAGAATTAGCATCAGTTTCTTAGGATAGGCTAAGCAAACTGCTGCACTCAGAGCGCAGAGTCTTGTTCTTACACCTGAAGTCTCATCTTGTGTGAGCATGCAACAGTCCTCAGCTTCTGTTCTCAGTCTTTTCTCAAGTGGATGATTTCAATTAAAGTCCCAGTACAAGGTGCAGTACAATGTAACACCACAGGTCTTACTGATATCTAAATTGTTATTCTCTGTTTTCCTGTGTGTGTACTACAAAGGGATTTTGATGGACTGAAAAGCAAGACGCTTTTAATCAAGTTAAAGATTTATCACTTCTTCTTTGTAGTTATAATAGCCCTCGTCCATTCTTTCCAGAGGCTTTCTCTCAGGATAACAGGTGATGCTCAATTCCACTGGAATAATTTCTTGCAGATACGTTCTCAGAATTTGCTACATTTTGTATGACCATATGACTTCACATTTCAGCCAGTAGTCCGATACCTGAATATCTGAAGAGCCTAGATGTAAGAAAGATTTAAAGGAAATTGCTGTAATTCAAGGAAGTTATGGTAAAAGGAAAGCTGCCTGAGGTAGAGTGTGTAAGACACCCTGACCTATGACTGGTGTCATTCTTCAAAATCCTATGCTTTAACATAATTTTAACTTTTGTTTTTAATTATTTTCTTTCTTCTCTGGAACATATCCCATTTATCAATTTTCTTTTTATAAAAGGCATGCACCAGACCTGGGCACACATCCCAGCTCAGCAGCAGCAGTCATTCTCACTGATGGTGCTATTAGATACTTCCCACTACTGCTCAGCATTCAGCTCTCTAAATGTAATCCCTATAAACCAGAGTGCTACTCTGCACCTCACATTCAGCTGACTCTCCATTATGATCTCTCTCACACTCACGTTTTTTCTAGGTTTCATATTGGATGCCCAACCTACATTCTTTGCTCCCAGATGTATTTATTATCTTACATGGAGGGAGGCAGACTCATATGGACTGGGCCCAGTTTGAAAGGTGATTCAGCTTTCTATGTTAGTGATCTGTATTCTTCATTATAATAACCACTCCATCAATCTTTGTCAAAAGTAAATTTTATCAGTAATGATTTTATGTCTTCCATGTAACTAAAAAGCTTAAAATACTGTACAACCAAGAATAGATCACCATGGGCTCCAGTAAAATCAGAAGAGTAGATAGTTCTTCATTCAGAATGACGTTCTGAGAAATGGAGTTATAAATCCATTTAAAATATATTTTTGTATGGGATTTCTGATTTAAAATCCAGTAAAGCCAAAATGCGAGACAGGAACTTTAATATTTATCAATAAAATCTGTGATTTTTTAAAATTTCATCATATTAATTTAATAAAATATTTGTTCATAAGTATCTGGTGATGTTATTTTTACATGACCTTTTTTAATAGCAGTGCCTTAATGACTCCTCAGTGTTAAATGATGAGAACTTGATCAACTGAGAACTAAATGACAGTCAATAAGGCTGCCTATTCATGTCCCTCTCTAGGGATTTAGATGCCTTTCCTGGGCATTTGGATTGTGCTGAAAGCTAACTATGAAGGTACCTAAACTCCTTTGAAGTCTAAGCTTACCAGTAAAGATATCCCAGGGGCTAAACATGTACTGCTGACCTCATGCAAAGCCATAAGTGGCAGAGCAGAACTGAATTATTCCTTGTATATGTCAGGAATATTCACAAATGTTGTGTTTCAATGTTTATCTTCTCTCTTGTTTGTTTTAGTAGATTTTTCAAAAATGTGGTTAATCATTCTGACCTCCCATATAGGCAGAAGTCTCTTTCACGCAACAGCCCAGTGCTTAGAACAACCAGATCCTGAATCAGGACACTGATTCAGAGAGTCCCTTGGGAAACAGTCCTTAATAACAAAGGGGTCCAGGAAGGCTGGACATACTTTAAGAAGGAAATCTTAAAGGTGAAGGAACAGGCTGTTCCTATTTGTCAAAAGACAAACCAGCAGGGAAGAAGGTCTGGCTGAACAGGGACCTTTTGCAGGAACTCAGGGGGGAAAAAAGAGTTTATAAACTTTGGAAGAAAGGGCAGGCAACTCAGGAAGAGTACAAGGGTGTCCTTCGGTTTTGGAGACAGAAAATTAGAAAGGTGAAAGCTCAGTTAGAACTCAGTCTGGCCACAGCTGTAAAATATAATAAAAAGTGTTTTTATAAATACATTAGCAACAAAGGAGGGCTGAGGAAAATCGCCATCCTTTATTGGATATGGAGAAGAACAGGGTGGGTGAAGAAAAGGCTGAGGTACTTAATGCCTTCTTTGCCTCAATCTTTAACAGAAAGACCAGGGCAGCCAGCCCTCTGAGCTGGCAGACAGGGACAGGGAGCAGAACAGAGGCCCTGCAATCCAGAAGGAAGTAGTTGAGGCCTGCTGACCCACCGAGACACCCACAGGGATATGGGGGCAGGGATTGAATCCCACTGGGATTCATCCAAATGTGTGGTGCTCTATTAACCCAGGGACCATGAGGGAGGAAAAGATTTTAAGAGGCATCCCACAGGTTAGGGTGACAGAAAGAGGTTTCTCCCAGAGACCTTTGTTACATTATGTTAAGGTACCCCAGTTCTGCTTTCCCCGTTGGCCCGCTGGCCTCCCTGCCCCTTTCTACCTTACATGTCCCTGCCCTAGAATGTTCTTGCTTCCCTGCCTCCCTGTTGGCCCTTGTTCCTCAGCCACTCCTTCTCTGTTTTGCTATTGATTCCCATACTCTGGCCCCGCCTGTGTACTGCCCCTGTGCCCTCCGATGGTTGGGCCCTGATGCTCTCTCCGCCCCTATTGCCCCCATACTTAAACCTGGCCCCTCCATTGTTCTTGGTCCTTCATCCCTGGATCCCTTCACTGTGGCTGCAATAAACCCGTCTGTAATAATACCGTATGAGGACCCTTCCTGGCTCTTTACCTTGGACCGTGTTTGGAGCTATGCAGTGTGTGTGTGGATGTGTGTGTGCTGGCATTGCCGAGTGGCTTCCCTCCAGAAGCTCCCTGCACTTCTGGGAGGTTGCGGTGTATATATCACCCTCACCCCTCTGCAACACAAACTCTGAGGGAGCTGGCAGAAGAGCTGCCCAGTTGCTGTTCATCATTTAGCATCAATCCTGGTTAACTGAGAAGTCCCAGTTGAGTGAAGGTTAGTCAATGTGATGTCCATCTGTACGAAGATTTGGAAGGAAGATCTGGGGAACTAAAGGCCTGTTGGTACTTTATTGATCTCTACAACTACCTGAAAGGAGGTTGCAGCAAGGTGGGCGTTGGCCTCCCAGGAAACCAGTGACATGGTGAGAGCCTCAGCTGTACCAGGGGAGGTTCAGGATGGACTTCAGGAAGAGTTCCTTCGGAGTCACTTTCCCTAGAAGTATTTAGGAAATGTCTGAACATGACACACATGCTGTGGGTTAGTTGATGTGGTGGTTGGTCAAAGGTTGGACTTGATGATCTTGGAGGTCCTTTCCAACCTTAATGATTCTGTGATCCTATGACCCATTTAGCCGCTTAAACTTAAAAAGGAGTCCAAAACTCCCCATCACAATCCTTGTTCTATTCAGGTCACCCAATGCAAAACAAGGCCCTATTTTTTCCCTCATTTATATTCAAGGCTCCAGAGCTATCTGTGACCAGATGGGTCCCAGAGGCTGAGTCCTCTTTTGCAGGTAGATGATTGTGTGCCTGCTTCCTACAAAAACTGTTGGGATATCTTTCCTAAAATGTTTGTAATAGAGGTTGTTTTGAACCTTCGTTTATCTTTCTTTTCTCTCACACCTCGCCACTGTGTTGAATGTACAGACATGTTCCCCTCAACCCATCTTTTGATGTTCAACTTTTCATTTTTCTTAACTACAAAGGTAGAATAAAAGTGTGCAAGGATTTAAAAAAACAGTTCTGTTTAAATGAAAAAGAAAACACATCTGCAGATGCCGGCTTTTCTATGTCTCCTGAAAAATACAGCTTAGAACAGATGGGGACACCGTTTCAGCATCAGAGAGTCCTTCATTGTAACACACTCTAGGGGCTTTGGGGTGTGCAAGTATGCCATGTCTCTTAATAGGAGACTCATAAATTACTTACAAATGAGCCTACTTAAGCAAGACAAATGTTAGTAACTTCATTAACAATCCATAACATCACAAAGATCTATACATTACTTTAGATTATCTTGCTGTACAGGTAGATGCCAGCTGTACACACAGAGATATGATCTGGTAAAAATATTTTTTTCACTTTTTAAGATGGGAAATATATATATTTATATGATTCTTGCCCAGATGTTTCAATTTATTTGACATTTCCTCGTCTTGGCCTTGCCATGATTTTCCTTCCTTTCTGGATCTGTCCCTCTGTTTAGCTGCCAGAGGAATGCAATTGACATCTAAGAAGTTTCCTGGATGTATCTTAAATATTCTGATTTATCACTTGCTGTTTCACCTGATGGGATCAATCTACCCTTTCGATGTTCATTGTAACACTTCTCTCAGTTAGTCCCTATCCACTGGAAGTTTGACTGCCATCTTAGGAAGTGCTTCTTGATGGCATCTCTTGGGTAATAGATAGCTGCAGTAAGTTTGAATTGTTTTCTTTCACATCTGTCTTTCTAATCACTACATTACATTTTCTGATTTAAAAAGAAAATTTTCATTACAAGGAGCAGCAAGCGAAGCATCCTGTCTCTCTTTAGCATACTGATTCTTTTGTTTGAGACAGACCTTGGCTCCTATTCCAAGAATAGTTTGAATGATAAGGTCATATAATGTGACTTTTCCATTTAAACAATATTACGCAGTTATTTTTCAATTCATACTATGCCATAGTGCTCTGCTCTTAATACATTACAGAGATGAGAACTGAACCTGAAAAATAGGGAAAAAAAACCCCAAGCCTAGAGAGCATTGTACATACATTCACATTCTGGAGAAGAAAAAAGTAATTTAAAGTTGATTCTGGGCACCTTTCTTTTTGTCAGTCCTTTACAGCACACTGCTGAATCTTTGACAAGTTTCTTTGCTTGTCATACAAAGACAGCAGATTCTTCTAGTCTTAGAGTAATTATTAACAATCAAACACACAATCACTTACATGCCCCAACCAATAGACACAACACAAACAAATTAAAGCAGATTTGTTTAATCTTAAATTTAACATAATAAATTTGCATAAATTGTTATTTTGTCTCCTTAAAATATCTAGTTTCTAAAGTAACATGTGAAAAATCATCCTATATTTTGATTAAGAAGCTGAAGAGCAAGGGAGATGCAATACGCACATTTTCCCCTTCTTTCTATTTTGCAAAATGGAATATGGGGATTCTATCTTTTAAGCTGACATTAATATCCATCTAGTATAAGCAGGTCAGGAAGGGTCTGTAGATGATCAGGCTTCCTGTAAGGGCAATGGAAATAAATGGGAACATTCGTTCTGTTATGAAATAAGCACCTGACATAAATAGCATTCTTCTCTTATATAGGAAGTCTGTCCATATAGAAGATGCCATTGTCGCCCTTCTCGATATGTCTGCTTCAAAACAGTAACTCTGGAAAGAATCTATATAGCTACTTTAAACTTTACACCAAAATACTCTAAATGAAATTTATGTATTTATTCCAAAGAATAAATCCAAGGATAATCCAAACAAACCAACATAAAAGTTGTTACCAATCACTTCAATAAAAACAAATCCTAAGACATAATCATCACCAGCTAAGGTAAGGATTCACAATGGAAATTTACAATTATTTTTGGGTTTTCCCTGCCTTCTCTTAACATTTCTATGAGCATCGTGTCTGGTCCTAGCCAGAAGCTCTATAAATAGTTCCTAAACTCAAAAGTCTGAAGGTTATGGGATGTAGGAAGCCTCTACTTCTCCCTGTCTAGTCATTCAAGCAGTTATGCTCTAGGGTTACTTGCTAAAGCAGGCTCTGCAGACAAAGCAAGGCTTAATTGACAGAAGCATTATTACAGGCTGATTAAGGATTTATAATTAACACCTGTGTGACTCTTTAAAATACTTCTGTGGCATCTAAATGTGGGACTTAATGAGGTGGAACAATTCACAGCATCCAAGGCATCTAAGCTGGAAAGATATTTTACAGCTGGGGAGAGATGCACTTTCAGGGGGGTATTTAGGTGCTCTGATTCATACCTCTGTGGTCTCTGTCCATTTTGGCTTGGGATTTTTCAGTTAGTTTCCCACTAACAGGAGAGGAAAGGAGGAAGAATTCGGAGTTTATAATGTATGTCAGCCTTTCAGCCCTTTGAACATTTTCCTTTTCATGTACAATCCCTTGTTTTTTGTTTTGTGCATTTAAAATGTTTTGTTTCTTTTGTGCGCATTGGTGAAAAGATATATAGCCATAAAAAAAAAAATTATTTGTGTGACTTCCATTATCTGAATGATAACTGGTTTAGAGGAAAGGCTGAGAAAGTTGAGATTGTTCAGCTTGGAGAAAAGAAGACTCCGGGGAGAACTTAATGTGACCTCACAATACCTAAAGGGGGCTGCTAAGAAGGATGGGGCAGAAACTTCTGGTAAGGTCAGTTGCAAAAATACAAGTAGTAATGGTTTTAGAATACAAAAGAGTAGATTCAGTTTAGCTATGAGGAAGAAATTATTTGCTGTAAGGATAGTGAGACATTGGAGAAAGTTGCCCAGGGAGGAAGTAGATGCCCCATCTCTGGTAACATTCAAGATCTGGTTGGATGGGGCTCTGAGCAACCTGATCTAGTGGAAGATGCCCCTGCTTATTACAAGAGATGTTGTGCTTGATGACTTTTATTGATCCCTTTCCATCCAAACTGTTCTATTATAGATATAAAGCCAAATACTCTTCTCAGTGCTGCCTGGTTACAGCTTGTTCCCTTTGTCCCCTAGGGGCAGTGTCTTCTGCAAGGTATCATTATCACTAGCTCTCCTTAGAAGCTCACATTCTTCAGTTACTTACAAAAAATTTAATTCATTAATTTGATTGATGTGAATGCTCAGAATATTGGTCAAGGAATTGATTGGATCCTCAGTATTTGCAAAGTATTTGAAGAGAATTTCTATTTTCTTCTAACTTAAGTCTTTATACTGTCACTTGCCATTTATATATGCATGATAATATATTCATTCTCACAGGAGCTTCTACCATATGTTCAACCACTGCTAAAAGTAAACTTTAAAGCAGGAGCTTTGAAGTGGTTGATCTTTCAGAAACAGAAAATAAACAGGAACTGAACAGGTGCCCCAGACACATTGCCTATAATTCTGCTAAATCAAACTTTTTGTGTTTTGTAGGTGTCTGGCGATGCCCACCACAGTGATTCACCTCCCTTTATTTTATACTCTATTTGTTTTTCCTGGCTTTCTCTAGTGAGAGGAAAGCAAACATCACTGATGTATATTACATATCTGCTCCTTCCAGAATGAGACAAGCTTTAGTTTAAGCAGACAGCTAAGAACCCATAAAAATGAGTTGTCCTGTTTTTCTCAGACTCAAAGATAATTGACATGGTTGTTGGATTTCGTGTAGTTTGTTTAACAAACAAACAAAACAGAGAAAACATTAATCCGCAGGAAGATGACAGAAAACAGTTTAAAGCTGATGGCAGTTGTTCTTAGACCCTCATCATTTTAAATAACTTTAAATGAGATGCTGCTATGACAGTTTTCTATTTAGCTAAAAATAAAACAGAAGTCTTGGAATTATATTTTATTTCTACATTTTTCTAACTAAAGTGGGTTTGCACAACATGGATGGCAATTTGATAATGGCCTGTTTATTATAGGGTCTGCCTAATCTGGGGGTCTAGTTCAGCCAGTAATCATAAGAGATCAGTATGATGAAGGAAGATTAATAGGATGGCATTCAGATTACATTCGTTTGAATAGCAAAACAATATCTACCTTTACCAATAGCTAGGTTCATTTTTTCACTGGACATTATGAGGTAAAGTTATTTAAAGAACTAATCATTGTTCCAGTAACTTGTCTAATCTGTTTTTTTGGTTTATGTGAAATGACCATAATAAAGTTGTTTACTTAAACCAATTATATATGTATATACATTAAGCTTTAATTTCAACCAACTACTCACATGTGGTCCTGTGTCTGTCAGAGTCTTTGTTCACTCTGCAGAAGAAGTTTTAAAATGAAAATGCAGTTACTAAGAGAGACAAAAAATGGGAGAGAAAACATGATTCATGAGTTGTCGTAGATCATCATAAATTGCTAATAACTCCCTATCCCTCGGAACTCAGACACTGCTATGTCGTTAGCATTTAAACCTTGATGACTTCTTGATATAATTCAGAAAAACAGAGTTTGTTCAGACTTAAACCGCAGGTGCAGTGTCAACATCCTAAATATTTTTACTTAGCAGTTGTACAATCTTGGAAAAGATCTCCACAGGCTTCGGAGACTAATCCCAGCTGCAGAGAGGGAGCAGAGCTGAGAGCTATATGGGCATGGCTAGGTTGCTATTCTATGCCACTGACATCTTTGCTGGAGGCCGTGGTTCCAGGGGGAGAAAAAAGGAAAGCACCCCTGGAATGGCATTATTTTGTCTCCCTCTGGCCCTCAGGGAGGTTTTAGGGATCAGCCCTGCAGACTTCATCCTCTGCCACCGACGGCCATCCCCTTCCTGTAGCTCCAAGATGAGGCACCAAGAGGTGGTGCTGAAAAAGGAGCACCACAGGGAAGAGAGCAGCAGAGGGGAGCTTGAGTGCAGCCGAGTCTCACCTGAGCCAAAAGGAACCGAGATAAGCTGGAAGGAGCCAAGCCAAACGGAGGCAAGTGGAACCAGGAAGAGCAGTCAAAAGCAGCAGCGCAGAATCAAGCCCAGCATCCAATGTGGCCCATACTTTTCTTATTAATATTGCTGCTGTTACTCTTTGGCTTTTATTTCATTGCTGTTTCCTTTCACTATATTATTATCTCAACCCATAATCTCTGCTGTTTTCTCTCTCCTGCTGAAAGGGGTAAGGGGCAGTGGCTTGTCTGGAGTTTAATTTCTAGCTGGTTTTAAATAACCTCAGTCCTGAACTCCCTTGCTATGTCATTGATCATTGCATCTGAAGTGAAACAGTAGTCACTCACAGACTTTTATAGACATATATAGTTCATGAGTATAGACCATTTTAAAGAAGTAGAAGTCATTTTCATTGAGTGACTTCTCATTTGGCAGTATCTCAAGTGTCATCTCTTTGGGAAACAAAACTTTTACTGCATATTTTGTC
The DNA here is from genome assembly GCA_013396875.1 of Vireo altiloquus. NCBI lineage: Eukaryota > Metazoa > Chordata > Aves > Passeriformes > Vireonidae > Vireo > Vireo altiloquus. Next base: position 2,674,658 of record VZRF01012388.1, read on the forward strand.
CTCACTGGAAGCAGGGTTCAGCATTTGTATGAGAGTTTTCCTAAACTAAAATAGTCCACAGCCGAGCTTTAGGTTTTTTTATGCCTATTCATTCAATTAAACCTTCCAGCATTGAACTAACAGAGCAGGGAAAAGATTTTATATTACTATGACTAATTATTTGAAAATAAGTCAATGAATTGAGACTGTAGATATGCCAACATTAAAAAAATTTAACTAGGGTATTGTTAAGATCCAATTATTATTAAGGTTCTTAGAAATACCACAGCCCGAATTAAGGGGCAGACAAGGCCATATGCAAGTCAATAGTATGGACTTTATTTGGTATGAGAGAGACGGAGAAAGGAAAAGAGAAGAAGGAAGAAATAGGGAAAGGGGTAGGGGGACAAAGGAGAGAGGAGACAGGGCAAAATAATATCACTGCACCGTGGGTCCCACTGGCATCCTGATGGTCCTCTCCAGCTGCTCTTCTCTATGGTGAAGGTCCCCCAGAGAGCGTAGAATCCCATGGGTTTATATCCCCTCGAGCCACGTGGCGATGTCCTGGCACGTCCCCTCTGTGTCTTACAGCAGACTCTGGATCTGTTGCACCACGTGCAGCCCTGTGGTGCAAGGTCTGTGGGGAGAACTTTCGGGGGTCTTTGATGGATTGTGACTCCCCCTCAGCTGCCTCTCGCGTGAGAGTCCTGTGGATGTGGCCTGTGGGGTTGGAGTTCCACAGCTAGGCCAGTTTGTGTAAGGGAGGATGGGTGTTCAGTGCCTCTGGCCAGAGGTTACTCCACACACCCAAAACCTCCTCCTGCCCCCTCGGCTGGGGGAGTCTGTGCAAACCTGGCTCCTGTGAGCTGTGCTCTGCCCCCACCCCAAACCTGGCTGCAGCTGGTGGCTTTGGCCTTTTGTAGATGCAAACCTTGTCCTCTGCCTGAGATGGCTGAACAATGGGTTTCCTTTTATCTAATCAGCAGTTTGGCTTTCAGTTCAAAGTCCCAGTCTTCAGGGAGGCTTCTCTGGTTGGGACTTCCTTACAGTGGCTTCACTTCAATGTTTGAGGCATGAACTAGTTTCAGTCTCTGACAGGTATACAGTCCTAAGACCTTTATTTTAATATCTCTCCAAACCACTTTCAGGACGTCTACATCTGCCTGAAACACCTCAAGTAATTTTAACAGATTCAGAATGGCACAAATGCATCTTTAGGATTTTGATCAAGTCATATACCCTTGAGCAAAAGTCTCCCTCTGAAATATAGGAAAAGGTTGTAGTAATAGTCATAAGGATGTGTGAGAATTTCAGTTTACAGACATTTATGTTGGAATTAGACTCCACCTTTATGTTACAGAATCTTTTCTGTATAGATATGTCTTAAAATGACAAATTTCAAAAAAATATAATTTAAATTCTTTTAACTTTACTTCTGTCATGGAAACTTCAGTTTATAAATTCAGCTCTGAAACACAGATTGAGAAATATCTCTTTTTAAGGACAAAATTATTCTTTTCAGAGGAAGAACAGTGGTCCATTCATATGCACAACTGCCATCTCATCACATAATGACCCAAGACCTGAAAAAACCCTGAAAATAAAGACTGTGTTTACTGATAATAGATTCATTAGGATCTCTATCTTGCTGCCAACATGCACAGGAAAAAGGTTTTTGGCTACATGTGCTGGCTACTCCTAGTGTTGATGGAAGAACTGAAACATCTTTCAAGAGCATCCAAGTGAAAGGAGATCTTTGTTCTGTGTTCCAGTGGGACTGAAAACACACATTTTGAAACTCAAAGGTGTATGCTCTAGGAAGACTTAGATGATGTTTGTTAACAGAGGAGGTTCCAGCTGGGGAAGTTAGACTAAATGTGCCACTGTCAAATTTATGATGAGTTCTAGAGACCCAGACCCTAGGTTCCAAGAAATCCCAAAGTAATGCCAAATATGAAGAAAAATTATTTTGCATGTGCTTTACAAAAGCAGATTCATTGACTGCATAATGTTGTTTGAATAAAATATTTAAATTGAAGTTTAAACTTAGCTTACTCGGAACAGAAAATCTTTCCATGGTGTAGCTAGCAAGACATCGAATAAAAGTATATATATGGAAAGAATTCAGTTATTCTATTAGGCCCTAAGCATAGATATTAGTTACACATTACTGTTTTAAATAGAAATATAAATAAAATATTTCTTCCAAATTTATTTCTTCTTTTATATTCTATTTTAAAAATATCTTAATGCTATGAGTGATTGAGGAAAGAAGTGGGTTCAAATATGGTTTTGTATCAGTTGTAGGAGATATCAGCTCCTGGAGTGCTCACATGATCAGGTGACAAGACATGAACTTTGGTGTACCAATATGTGTGAAGAGGACTCCCAAACTGCCCGAGAGTGCATTTCACCCCAGAAAGAGCATGGTAGCATGGATGATGATGAACAGGCAGGTTAAACAACAACCAGGGAATTACCAAGGAACTCTTGAAGACTAAGAAGAGCCAGGTCTAAAAGAAGTCAAGAAATGTGAAAATTTTGTTGGTGAGAGGAGATACTTTGGAGAGGAAAGATCAGCAATAATTCTGGCCTGTCCCTGTGGCACTCGGGCTCTGCATGGACTTCGCATCACGGTGCTTCATGGACACCCCCAGCAGTGGAAAAAAGTGCAACATTATGAAAACTGGAGTCCAGGACTACTTTCATCTCTCACAAACAACCTCATCCTGTTCCTCTTCATAGCTTTCAGTCCCAAGATTAGGTAGACAGTAGTGTATAGAAAACAAAATTCAACTTCTTAATCCTTCCAGCAACAGTAGTATTAAGAAAAAAGCAAATGAAGACAGCTGTCCACTCTGCCTCTAGTTAACAATTTTTTTTCATCTAATGTAGTATGTAGCATACCCTTGAGATGCAGATGAGAGAGAAGTTGACAAATAGGAGAGTCCTTCTGCTGATAATTGCTCTATTTTGCATAACTCTCAAGCCATAGAGATTGCTATGCTATTTGATGCTTTTAGTGATGTTTAGTGTACAATTAGCAATTTTAAATTTGTAGTTTGCAGATATAGTGAAGAAAAAATACATTCTTGAAGAATTAGGGATGCTAACATAATCAACTTGAAGAAACAACATGATAACTTTTGCTTGGTACAAAATAATCTCAGAAGACATATTTGCCTTACCTCAATTTTATGAATCATATTTTAATTCATAAAAAATGTTCTGTGAAAACATCCTATGTGACTATGAGATGATAATTGTTTTTAGTACATTACAAGTTATGTCTTTCCATTGTTGATCTGTCCCTTTCTACTACTCTAAAATACTTCAGGCAAGTGAGCCCATCTCCCTCTAGGGAAGTATTTAAACATACATAGACATGTAAGCTTAATTTCCCTGCTGAATAGCTTTTAATTCTCCTGCTTAAATATCTCATACGTTTGGGGCTATAATGCCTCAGTATATGCTTGACATTTCTCTCTCCACAAGTACATGTGAACAGTTAAGCTGCTACTTTATTGCATCACTCTTAAAGCACATGGACCCATAGCCTTCCAGTCAGATATTTTAACTGATTCAGACATTTACAACATTTGGATATAATCAGTGTTCCTGTAACCTTTGCTGGAATCATTTCAGGAACTTTGGTTCACCAGCAAAGCTTTGAAATGCAGAAAGTTTTGCAAAGAATGTTCCTACATTTTCTTTGCTAAGTTCTCCTGAGGATGTGTATACTTAGGAAATGGCCTCTATTTAAACAGAATGGTCAAATAACCTACATATGCACTTCATAGATGCCGTGTAATATGTGGAAATAAGGATGTGCAGTTTGTGAGGATGTCTTATTAGTGGGTATTCAACACAAAATACTAGGAAAAGAGACAGGAGAAGTAACAAATTAAACATCCAGATGCACTTACCCTAATGAGCCATAGATAACAGAGCCAATATCAAAGACCAGAGATTTCAAGTGCTTGATTGAGACAGGTCATGATAGAACTACTCAAAGCCTTGAGAAGATTCATCCAGATGTTTTGTAACTGATAAGAATTGGGAAACACGATTATCCTGACATTTATGATAAAGAAGAAATTTATTATGGGATATTCAAGGGGTTTGTGAGATTGTGGAGTTTGGAATAGGATGATTAGGAGAAGGGCCTAAGAAGGTAGTGTATAAACAAGTTGCTGCTCTGGCGCCCGTGACAGCATGAGCCCTGGCCATTATCATCACAGTTTGCTGAGTCTTCTTATTAAACCCTCTTCTTTTTTTTATAGTTTATTCTTTTCATCATTTTTCTACATGAGTGTGCTCTAAGTGTCTGTACATATGTGTGTGAGACCTGCTAGTGGTCATGAACTGGACTAACTGGTCAGTAGGAAGAGTGGTCTAAGTGTCTGCAATGGAATATAGAGACTGTGTGCAGATCAAAGGGCCTCATAGGAAGGAGTCTGACAGCTGGAGAGACTGGGATCTGGGACTGGCTACTGGATAAGGCCAGAGGGAGGGATACATTCATGTGTGAATGATGCTACCAAATTGCAAGCTGCAATTATAACTCACTAGCCAGTGAGTTATATCATGTGGCCTGGGAGCCAGTTATTGTACAGGCCATAGGTCTGGGACTGGATGCTGGACGTCCTGGGTGCAGCTACTCGAGGCATTCTAGGACAAGGCCAGTCACTAGAATGTCCCATTTGTGAGTGCATGAGTGTAGGCTGTGTTAATAAGCCTTGAGGCTAACGAGCCTGCAGTAAAAATGGGACCATAGAATCACAGATTCAGAGTAGTTTGGCTTGTAAAAGTTATTCAGTACAACACTTCTTCAATGATCAGGGACATTTTCAACTGGATTGGGTTTCTCAGAGTCCCATGCAACCTGACCTTGAAGGGTACCAGGGATGGGGCATCTAACACATCTCTGGGCAACCTCTTTTCAGTGTCTGGCTGAAACAATGAAGACTTTCTTGTTCCTGAAGTTCACTGTCTTTGCCATCCCTTTAGTTCATAGTCCTAGAGGACCCTTCTGAATTCACCTTGCATCCAGACGGAGGGAGCTGCAGGCAATGGGTTCCTAAGCCTTACCCTAACTTCTTGCAAGAGCCCAGCCCCATCAAGTCCCTACTTGCCTCCAGCACAAAAGTGTGTGAAGAACAAAAGCAGTCAACGTGACATAGAGAAAGAAGATGACTGGCAAAGTGAAGAATCAAGGTCCTAATGCCACACTTCCATTGGTAATGGGAAGTTAATTAGGCAAAAACTCTTCCAAAGGAGCCTTCAGCCCTATCATGTGCTACACAGAAGGCCAAACAGCTTCTGGTTTCTGTGAATTTGATCTGGAAGCACACACAATTCTTCCTTGACCAGCAAACTGACACTGGTTGGAACTGAGCCCCATTAAACAGACCCAACATACACAACTGACATTATTAAAAGCAAAAATGTAGTTTTTACTATGTCCTGTGCCTAACACAGGACTAGCCTAACATGGCTATCCTCTGTATCACTTCAAGAAGGTGAAAAGCAGTTCTGATACAGAATTGTCCAAGTACAAGGGAAAAGATTCTTTCTTGTCCATAAAAATGCCCAGAGGAAAATCTAAACTATGGAATCAATTTAGTCCTGTACAGATACAGTGCAATATGTTTCCTGTTATGTATCAAAAATTCATGGCCAAGTGTTATTGATAAAGAACCCATTTCTTTTTATCTTTCCAGTGAACTGAAGGGGGAAGAAATGGTGACAGAAAGGAAATAATGTTAGTGCTATTTCTTTTGTCAGCTAGTTGTTCCCATTCTGTTTGGATTTTTGCTGGTTTTCTATTTTGTATCTATATAAGTAATATGAAGGTTGCTGACAAAATCACTTTTCCTTGGCTTCTTTCAAAACACTGGCAAATAAATGAAACACCAGAACAAACTCTGTAGTTTTCAGGGAGGGAAAGACTTTCAATTTCATTGACAAATTTAATTCTTTTAGGACTAAAAATGTCACTCACATCTTGGATCTATCTTGTAATTTCCTTGTCTATTTGTTTTATCCAAAATTGTTAAAGAACTGAACAGCTGTTAACTATGGAGGCAAGTACTGCAGAAACCCCAGTGCAAAATTACAAGGCAAAGTTTGTCTGTGTTATCTTGCATGCTCGCAAGGGCCAGTAAGATACCACATGGTGGTCAAAGCTTACCAGCATTATTAAATCTATTAAGAGGTATTAAATCCATTAAAATCAAGGGAATTTTGCTTTTAAACTTTCTTATAAAGCGATGGTCTTTGAGGAAGCCTTTGAGGAATCTGACAGTCTTACTTAATCAGTCACATATTATAGCACATATCTTGAATAATTTTCTTATCCCTTAGGGAAAGTATCTTTCATTCTATTAATAAGCTATGAAAAATAACTCATTCATTGCAAACTGTACCTCAGGTACATTGGTTTTTTCTTAACCTTCCTGCTTGTGTACATATATATATATATATGCTTGTGTACATATATATATATTTAATCTCAGAATCATAGAACTGTTGAATGACATGGAAGGGAACTCGAAGGTCATCTAGTTCCCACTCCCTGAGGTGGGCAGGGACACCTTCCATCAGACCAGGCTGCTCAGAGGTCTATCCAAACTGACCTTGAACACCTCCAGAGATGGAGCATCCACAGCTTCTCTGGACAACCTCTTCCAGTGCCTCACCACTTTTACAGTAAAGAATTTCTTCATAATACCCAATCTAAACCTGTACTCTTTCAGTTTGAAGCCATTCCCCCTTGCTCTGTCACTACATGTAAATAGCATCTCTTCATTTTTCCTGTAGGATTTCTTCAGGTACTGGAAGGCTGCAATTAGATAGCCCCAATTGGACTTGTTCCAACAAGTCAATGTCCTTGCTGAGCTGGGACCCCAGAGCTGGACACAGGGCTACAGGTGGGGTCTCACCAGAGCGGAGCAGAGGGGCAGAATCCCCTCCCTGGCCCTGCTGCCCACACTGCTTTGGATGCAGCCCCAGCTACAATTGGCTTTCTGGGTTGCAAGAGCACATTGCTGCATCATGTCCAGCCTCTCCTCCACCAGCACCCCCAACTCCTTCCTGGCAGGGCTGCTCTCAGTCTGTTCCTCCCCACCCTGTGTTGATACCACTACCCCAACACAGGTGCAGCACCTTGCATTTGGTCCTGTTGAACCTCATGAGTTTCCCATGGGCTCACTTCTTGAGCTTGTCCAGGTCCCTCTGGATGGCTTCCCATCCTTCAGGTGTGTCAACTGCACCACTCAGCTTGGTGTCATCTGCAGATTTACTGAGGGTGCCTTGTCCATGCCATTTATGAAGATATTAAATAACAGTGGTCCCAATACAGGCCCCTGAGGGACATCGCTTTTCACTGACCATGTGACTCCAAGCCGTGTGCATACTGCATTTTTTACAGAGGGGACGAGCATGTAGAATTATACTGATAAACTTAATGTGCTTGGGAGACAAAAGATAAATTTAAACTATTCCAAAGATTAATACTTAGTTTTTAATAAAGAGGTACTCAGCTGTTCTCAGTGTGCCAAGTCAGCCTTTTCATGAGTTACACTTATTACCAACACACAGAGAGCATATACAATACAAATCTTGACAATGTAAAGATCTGTAAAATGGAGACTGTCATAACATGACACACAGAAATACTTGCCTCAGTTTAGGCCTTCATCTGTGTAAAATTCAATTATTAATGGTGAGCATTACTGTTATAATAATTTTCAAAAACATATTTTCATGATCATTATCCCAAAACTCATCATCCCCCAAGTGGCTGATTATCATTTTGTCTGGTTTCACTAAAGAGGCAGAAAAGAATTACATGCATTTATCCCATTTAAATACTGACATTAAGTATATCTACTTATGTATGTGTTGATAGGAAATACAGACTTCAGTAAATGGAGATCCTTCGCATTTCCATCTGAATTTTCAGTTACCTGAAACAGTGGGAATCTTGGTATCTTACTCCTCACTGAGTCAATTAGAGCAAACGCTGTTTGTTTACCAACTCAATATATAAACACATAAATGACAGTATGGGATCTAGTCTAGTATCTTGAGCCACTTCCTCAGAAATACTACTTTAAATTTGCATTAGTCTTATGCTTTCAACCGTCCTACATTTTGGCATGTGCTGTCTGGAGGACTCCTTCTGCCTATGGTGGTTGTTTCTATTGCATTACTGCAAACAGGTTTGGTTGTTTTTTTTTTTCATTTATCAATGCATTTGTTGAGTAGATATTAAATTTTAGTGTCTATGATAATTTATGACAAGCAGATGAGCACCTTACCTGTATGCTGTGTAAAGAATCTACTTTGGCTGGCTTAAAGCCTACCACCTGCTAGTTTCATTTGAATCACTTACAGGGTAAGTAAGTCAGTGAAAATTTGCTTGCTATACACTTATTCATTTAACTCAGTTTTTCATACCACTTCTGTTTCCCCTAAGCTATCATGTTTGAAAAGTCCTCCTGTACATAGTCATTTCTTATAGAACAGAAACAACTTAGATAACTTTGCTCATCCTTGTAGCCTCTATCCAAACACAGATACATTAGAGAATATTATTACTTTGCTACTATACAAATTTTGACATTCAAGTGGAGGAATGGAGGCAGAATTTCAAATAGAATTTGAGTTGCAGGTATGTAATGGATTTATACAGCAGCATAATGATTTTTTCAGTATTTTTTTTTCTCTATTCCATTTCTAACAACTTCTAACATCTCATTCACTTTTCTTTACTGTCACAGTGTATTGAAGTGCCATTTTCACAGATTTTTATTTCATAGTCCTAAGAGTTTTTTTCAAATACTAATACTTGGCTCAGAAAACATCATTATATATATGGATTTTATTTTTTCATGTTTCCCTTGTACATAATTTAATTTATGTACCATTTCATTTCCAAGTCCCTTACTATTATGCAGATTTTATTTTTATAATTACTAGCACTCATTCTTTGTCTTTATTACTGTTAGTATCATCAGCAAACTTTGTCATAAATTTTTTTCCAGATCATTTATGAGTATAGTGAATAAAAATCTCTGTCAGAGATTTTTATTTGTGATGTCTCTTTATTGTAGAAACTAGGTAATAATGCTTTCTTTTGTTTCTTGTAGCTTAATAACTTACCCATCCATCTGAGAACCTTAACTCTTCTGCTGTCACAACTAAATTTCTTTAAGTGTTTGGAGAAGGATCTTACTAAATGCCTTTTAGAAATCCAGAAGTGTATAAACTTGGTTAGCATTATTTACATTTTTCAAGAATTCTAATAGATGATTCTGCTACTGAAGTAATTCTGATTCAACATTCATGTATTATATTTATCCATGTGTTTACAAGTCCCTCTCCTAAGGTAATTTTTCTCACCAGAGAAGTTTATTTGACTGCAGTTTTTCAGATTTTGTACAAAGCTTTCTAAAGAATCACTTCCACTTTGACCACCTTCCAGTCATGAGGCAGTTTTAGGAAGACATGAACAAAATTCATAAATCAATTAATTCTTTTTTTCAGTGCCTTCAGAACACTTTAACAAATTACAGCAGAAATTTGACACTTATGATCCCATCAGCTACTCTGTAACATCTTATACTGACATTCCAGCTAGAGACATGACAATCACATCCAGGAAGGCAGTTTGACCTCTCCATGTTCTTCTGTTCTTAAGCCAGATACAGAATTTTGCATGTCCACAGAAGTGAAAAAGTGCCCAGCATACCATCAAATAAAGTAAAATAAATTTTAAAAATAGTTGAAGGAGTATCCTTGTCTATCAGTCAGACACCCACATAGCTGCTTATTCACAGCCTCTTGTCCACAGCAAAGGGGCAGAAGATAGATTGGAAAACCTCATTGATTGAAATAAAGACAGGAAGATCATCTAGTAATAATTGTCATCAGCAAACAGAGCCTGGAGAGAAATAAATTTAATTTATTGACAGTTAAGATAAGTTTGGATAGTTAAAAACACAGATTAAAACACCATCTTCCCCTCACCCTTTCCTTTTCCCAGGCTCAACTTCACTCCTATGTTCCTGACCCTTCTACATTTCTTCTCCTTGTCTGGGGTAGGCAAATAGGGAACAGGGGTTGTGGTTGATGCCTTAGGTTTTAACTTTTATATTTTTCACATCCTGTAGAGCCTAGTGTAGCTCTGAAGTTTTCTGTAGCTTGTTAAGTGCTGTTCTCTCATGCTAAGATAGACATACCAAACCTCTCTAGCTTGCTCTCCAAGGACACCCAGAACAAGAACTGTAAACCATCATCTTGGAGAGAGTGGGGAAAACTTGGGGAAATTCCATCATTGGCTGGGTTCTGGTTGGTGAATTTATGCTAATATAAAAGTGCGGAGAACTCGCGACCTGTTGTCCATTTTGAGATCCACTGAGGCAGGACCCTCTGGAGCCCAAAAGTGTACATCTGAAGGCCTTTCAAATAAATATCTCCTCAATTCCATTATTCTTGTCTAGTGTCTGTTGCTAGGTAGCCATTTAAGGCATCATGGTCAGTCTGAAACAACTTCTGCCTACATACCCTTCCTTCTCAGATTTCTTCCCTGCTCCAGTGGGGCCTCTCCAAAAGTTTCCTTCAGAACGAACCTGCTCCAGATTAGAGTCCCCTATGAGCACAATGTCCATGTTTGGTTCACTGTGCTCTCTTGCACAGACTGCTGGGGAATCTCTGCTCCAACACCTAGCACACCATCTCCCCTTCCTCCTTCTCTGACCCTGGTGATTGCAGGGCTGCTTCTCATCTCTTTTAGCTCACTCCTCACTGCATGTGCAGTGTTTCACCCATTCTCCCAGAGGCACCACCCACTTTGTTGACAGGCTTGGCTGTGTCCATCACTGGGTCCATTGGAGCTGACTGGGAATGACTGTGTGCAGCATGGAGCAGCTCTGGCCTCTCCTCACAGAGGCCACCCCATAGCTGCTCGCCAGCACCTGGGCACTGGTAGCACAGAGAGGGCCAAAATTCCCTGTAGGCCACCAGAGGTCTCTGGGAAGGGGATCAGCCAATGTGTTCCACAGAGAAATGACTTGCTGTGACAGATGAAACATTAAGAATGTGAAGAAACACAGAATTTAGTAGTGGCCCAACTTCAGACATCCACTGCAAAGAGTCTTTGTTTTCATACCAAAGATAGTGTCTAAATTCCTTCTGCATTGACTGCAGAGGCAGTTTGGAACCAGATTCACATCAGTTGCCATAATATTTCCTAAATGAAGACTGAAGTAAAAATAATACTGAGCACCGCTGAAGAAATAGAGCATCTCAAATCCTTCTCTCTTTGGGTCAAGTACATGAATGTCAAAAACTCTCTGAAAACTAAAAACCTAAATTTTCCCTTTTTAAACACAAAGGAAAAAAGACTAAGATAATTAAAGCCATCCAGTCCTAAGAATAGATATATTTCCTTGAGCTGAGGAGCTCTGGAATCTAGAAGTCTCCACACCCCAGGGACAATGCTTGAATGAGCCAACCATCAATTAACGCGAAATTTACCAATTCATCAATTGATGATGACTCAGAGCTCCAGATATATCTATCAGAGTAAAGCCAGAATTGTACTTTCTCCCTTCTCCAGTGCTTCTAAATAGTAATTTAAATGTCATCTTGCTCAAGAGGTTGAAAATTATGAAACATATTTTTGGTGCTCAGTGTAAGGAGTGCTTAGTTACACTATTGCTGATTCTACTCATCTCAATACAGAGTATTGAAACAGCTGGCCAGTGGTGATTATATGATTCACCAAAGGTCAAAAAAAGCAACGTATGTGTGCTGGGAAATTGAATATTATTCCTAGTTAGGCTAGTGTTGCTATGACCTAGGTATCTTTTTCACTCCAGCCACATGACTACCAAAGCAGCTGCAAAACTACTTTATGTTCTATGCAGATGGAAAGAATCAGGAACTCCTGAGGTTGCCAGGCTGCAATCTGGGACTAACTGCTGCAGTCATCCATGTAAAGACTATGAAGGGAAAGCGACATGGGGGAATAAGATTACCAGTGCTAAAATAATTACTTTCATGTATAAAGAAGAAAGCTCTGCATGAATTGTAGAGCTTCTGAGATAAACAGGAACATACAATTGTGTCAGTGCAATTTGGAGAGAGGTGGGAGAAGTGAAGCAGAAGTTTTTGTCCTCCAAGGAGCTGTTTCTGCAGCCCACATCAACAGAGGCATACACACTGCACAGTGCCATGTAGCCTGACCATCAGAAGAATAATTTAAACTTCAGAACTTTCAAATTCTTGTCTCTCTGAGCCACTTAGGTTCAATTCTTTTAATTAACATTTAAATAAGATTACAATTCCCTGCTTGGAGTTTCAAAGGTCACTAGGACTTTACAGCATTAGGCAATGTTCCTTTCATATTAAAGCATTTGAGAAAACATCTCGCATCCAGGCATTTTATACTTTCCAGTACTGCTGATCTGGATTTATTTTGCTGCTTCCTCTTTAACTGCTGATTGCTCCTGGGCTTGATAAGTAATATAGCTAGAAAAATATGTATGGTCCAGATTTTCCCAAAAGTTAAATAAATAGAAACCCCATTGATAAAATTAATTTCCATATAGGGTAAACCACAGCTCAGAAATGCTCTTGCTAAATACCCTGGTCTTTTTTGCTTTTCTCATTTGTCACAGATTATCTTTCTCCCATTTCCATCTTTTTATTAAATTATTAATATTCTCTGTATACTCATTTACCTGTTCCTTCATCCTCTGAAAGACCTGAGTATACACAGTGTGGTAACATGTCTCAAAAGTTATAAGCTTAAGCTGTATGATACATGCATATATGCTACAGGTACATGTAATGGGTGACTTAATTATAGATGAATTTTAGCTGACTTAAACAAAAGAAATCAAGAAGGGGTTGAATTGAGTTTGTGTGGCCAGGTTTTTGCAGCAGGGGGCTACACAGGTGGCTTCTCTGAGGAGCTGATAGAAGCTTCTCCCACGTCCAGCAGAGCCAATAGCAGCTGGCTCCAAGAAGGACCTGCCGCTGGCCAAGGCTGAGCCCACCAGTGATGGTGATAGTGCTTCTGGGATAATGCATTTAAGAAAGAGGGGAAAAACCCCTGCAAATGCAGACAGAGAGAGAAGTGATAACATGGGAGAAAAACAGCTCTGCGTGCACCAAGGTCAGCGAAGAAGGAGGGGGAGGAGGTGTTCCAGGCACTGGAGCAAAGATTCCCCTGCAGCCCCATGTGCAGACCATGGTGAAGCAGTTGTGCCCCTGCAGCCCACGGAGGTTCACGATGAAGCAGAGATCCACCTGCAGCTTGTGGAGGACTCCACATAGTCAGATGTACCTGAAAGAGGCTGTGACCCCACGGGAAGCCTGCACTGGAGCAGGCACCTGGCAGGACCTGTGGCCCCATGAAGGGAGGATCATCACTGCATGAGTTTGGGGCAGGTTTTCAGGCAGGACTTGTGACCCCATGGGGGCCCAAAGCTGGAGCAGCCTGTTCCTGAATGACTGCACCTTGTGAAAGAGACGCCCGAAGGAAGTCTTCGGTTCATGAAGAAGTGCAGCCTGTGGGAAGGACTCACTGTGCAGAAGTTTGTGCAGTTCTGTCTCCAGTGGGATGCTCAGGTTTGGTGGTTGCCTGGGCAGTGTCCAGTGGCAGTACAAAGCTGTAGGAAAGTCAGGTATGCAAGTTTATGTCACCTATTTAACCACAGAGAAGCATGTATTGAGCTGCCTTTCCATTTTCCTTTTTATTTCCTTTGTATTGTGATTCCTGACAGTGCTGACATACCCCATTTCATTTCATCATGTGAGTCTCTGAGTTTTGCTGTATTCTATTGTCTGCATCTCTATTCTCCTGGCTGAGGGGTGAAAGTGATACAATTGATTTAACTTATGTGTATTATAAAGAGAAAAAGTCTTAAATTATCTCCTAAATGTATCTGCCTGTTCAATGGAGAGAAGAACCAACTTCTGAAGGCCCCCAGCTATGCTACAAATCTATTATATTCAGGTAGAGCCCTAATGTGGTTGCTTTAGGCACAGGTTAGGAGCCACAAGTTGGCAATTATTCCCTTTGCTAGATTTGTAAGGGGCATTTAAGTTTCTGATCCCAAACTGTTTTTCTGATAGACTAAACTGACCTTGGAGAAGGTCAGAGTTTACCTCTGAGTTTGCTTCAGTTCTGAATCTAAAGAGGGCCTGAGTCATCAATTACACCTAAACAGGACTCACAAACTCATAATTCTTCTAACTGAACTGCACTTCTCATCAACTGTGAGGCTCTATTACTTTTTGAACTGAAGTATTTTCAGAACATGCCTTATGCCTGAAACTTTTCTACCTGCTGGGATCATATGGAAAGGATGATGCTATCTTACCCAGTATGTCATTGTGATTCCTGGAATAACTGCCTCCCAAAAGTAAACACAAGTTTTATGTCTAAAAGGCCTAGCTAGTGAACTCCAAGAAAAAATCTGCAAAGCACACACAGTGTGGACAGCCATGGAAACCAGATCTGGGAGAGATTTGAGAACAAAGTTATTTGACACTGTGACAGTATTTCGATACTCCATATCTTCCTTGTAAAAGTAGTCCTTCACAGATAATATAATATTTCATTACAAAAGAACAACATGATCTTCAGGATCTTTTTAAAGTGAATCTGTTACTTTAATCACAGTATGATCAAAGGCATGCAGTGGGAAGCTGGCCAGTGTGACAGAGTAACAACTTCCTGGTGTAGAAACAAGGGGAGTGCAGCCACACTTGTCATTTGTCATAGTGAGAATGTTTGACTGATGCTGAAAATCAAAGCAAGAATTATCTGTGAAGCACAACACAAAAGCACTGCACAGTAAATCTCTCATCTAGCAATTAGACAGCAAGTGAGCAAGTCATGGATAACAAGAATGCCTCTACATGTCACTTCAGGGTAACATTTTAAATAGACGAATCCTGGAGAAGTGAAGAAAGATAATCAATATGGTTATTAATGACCATCATTTCACACAAACATCTGGGAAATTAAGCATGCTCTTTAGGAGTTGTTTCTTGCAGTAACTTGTAAAGGAATGAATAAGCTGCAAGCCAAACTTCATGTCAATATATTGAGTTGTGTGGTAGCAATGATATTTGTTTCAGCCTAAAAACTTTTCAGAAATTAAATACTAATATAAAAACATCTAAAAAATATTTGTCAATATTTTTCTTTTTGTTGTTTTCTTGCATGCAGCTTTACCTTTACAGCTAAATACTTGGGTTCTCCTGAATCTGAATATCTCAGATTTAAAATATAAAAATAAATTTAAAATCTACAGGGGAAAGAGGCACTTAAGTGAAAAAGTCTGTATGTTGAATTTAATATGACACATATTGAAGTAAGAGAATAAGGTTTTGTCAAGTCTTGGGAAAACTCCTTTGCATTCTGAATATTTGTGCAGAGGCTCATAGTACTTCCCTTTGGGTTGAAAGTGACTTGAGTGAATGCTGGTTAGGCATTGATTAGGGTCTAGGTTTTTATACTAGCGAAGCACAGATCAAATGTGCACCTAAAATTTGCATTATCTTATAGCAAAAATTGCCTTACCAAAACAGACTCATTTTTACCAACACCAGCAGTACACTGCCAATTTCCTTGGAGAAAAGGCAGTTTGAATTGTCTATTGTGGATTTTAGGACTGAATAATATTTATTGAAGTGCAATCCTTATAACTCATAGTAAGTGCCCAGAGTTTTCCCACTTGGCTCAGAAAGTGTTCCATAAAATATTGGTTTCTTTTATTTTTAGTTTCTTTTGAGTGGAAAATGAGCATATTCTATGCCATTGCATGCTGTTTTGACCTGAAGAAAGTAATATATATCTATAAGTTTAAATTCCATTGAGAGCTATTGATGTCCAAATGTTTAGTTGATTGTGTTCACCATTTTTAATAATTCAAATAAGCAACAAGAAAGAGGTTGGCAAGCAGTGATCAAGAATATCTGCTATTCATAATCATTTTTGTTAATTTAGTTAACATAGTAATTATTTCTTGATTAGAAAGCTTTTTGAAGGAGATTACCTGGAAGCTAAATCTTGAATTTGGGCCCAAACATTAAACCAAAAAATCTAATTATCTGCCACATAATTGTATGAAAATAGATCTGACAAACAGCAGCAAATCTCTCATATGTTAACTGTAATTGTTCATGTTTACTAATCACTTTTTTACTTATGAAGTGAATGGTATTGAGAAGACATGAATCAGCTTGGAAGTTGTTTTAATTCTAATCATTCAGGAACAATGTACTTCCATGAACATAAAGATGATGAGATGGAGACACTCCCCAAACCATTCCATTCAGAACTGGTGTTTTTCCTGTTAGTCACCTGTAGGTAAGGCCCAGCCAGGGACCTTTTCCTCTCTCATGTCTGAGAACTGCAGTCAGTGACTTTTGTTTTACACATGCACCTCTCATTTAGAAGGGAAAAGAGGAAAGCTTCGGGTAGCTCACGTATTAGTCTCTTAGTCTTCTGGTCCTCTATTGTGATTTGATTTCAAGAAAATGTTTTTGTTGTTGTGTTTACTCTTTGCCTATTTTCTAATTTGAATTATTAGACTCAACTTCTATTTACATAAAATTTGTCATGGTTTTCTTACATACAACAAAGGAGGGAAGTCAGCCACCTGTTCATCATTTTTCAGTGGCTGTGACAGCAATCTCTCAGACATTACAGAAGTAGGTCCACTCTCACTTACTCCACCTCTTTTCCAACACAAATTAGTCTTTCCTACTCTATCTTGATGGGAGAAATTAATTAATGTTTCCTTCATTTTTCACATAGCTAGATACATCCATAGTATCTCTATACATTGTCATTATCTGTTATTAGGCATTCCTGTTCTGAGGCTAAACTTGTTTTTAATGCTATACAATATCTAAAGAACAGCAGTGATAAATCTTTCAGCAATATATACCAATTACACCACAATGCCTTTATGAAAATTTTTTTCTGTTCTCTTATTTATTGACAGATTTTTTTTTTAATTACAACACAATGAAACGATGGTAAGTACATAAGATGCAATAGTATAAAAAGCCATTTTAACCCTTCCCTTGGTTAAGACACTTACAGCAGACAAGAACTGCCCCACCCCGATTCCCCCCTTCTCAAATGAAAACAAAAAATAAATATAAATTAATAAATATAAAACAAATCACTGCACAGCCCTTAACTCTTTGATTGCCATGGCAAGAACCATAATGATGATTCTGGCGTGTGACGTTCGGTGGTTAAAGGTTGCCGCAGCAGTCAAAGGGTTATAGCATTGTAAACATAAGTACTTTGTTGAAAATGTTCAGTCATGTTAATGGTCTACAGCAATGAGATTATTATCATGACCCCTTGACCTTTAATGACACAACAGTATAAGGAGTTAAAGAGATTAGCTTGGTGAGCTGTTACATAGATTAATTAACCCATTTAGTTTAACAATGCACTATGAGGTCTTGATTTACTAACAAAAGACAACTTGTGTATAATAAAACACTGTTCAATGCATTGATCAATAAAATCAATGAAAAAAATCAGTCTAAGCACCACAAAATTTTGCCTGATTATATCTGACAGTCATAATACACTTTAGCACCATTTAGTCAGCCTTGCATTTGCACACAAACAAGCTTTGTGTTTGTCAGTAGAAGCTACCTGAAGGAATAACATATGTCAGTTATAAAAAGGTTACTGTAGAGAATGCTGTGTGAGCCAATAAAATAAAATAAAATAACAATAATAAAATGAAATTCAGTTGCAGAAAGCAAATAAATGCTCCAGTTATTTTGATACTAACACACATCCTAATAAGCAGAACATGGGCATGAAATGAATATGGAGCTATGTAGAGAAAAGGGAATAAAAATGAGAAATTTGTTTCACACAGGGAAATCATCACATCCATATTCTGACTTATTTGTCAGGCTTTGAAAATTAAATGAACATCTGTCGGGTGGTTGAAGATGTAGAGCTTGAAGAGTTGATATTTAACAATATGTGAGTTTTATGGTCATGTTATGCATAAAACCACTTTCAGAGATATCCTATCAAGAGCACAAACACCCCTGTCCCTGCAAGAAAGGTTGATTTCCTCTTTCTCAGACATGGAGGATAAATAAGCAAATCACTGTGTGGGCAGAGCCACAATTGTAGTAGCTTCCAGCTAACATACTGGAACCAGAACAATTTCTATTGGAATTACAGGGATGAAGAAATGTCAACAAGAAGGAAAATGGAATCAGCTGCTAAAATAACACCCAACAAGCAGAACTGAGGAAGAAACAGAGTTCTGATAGATACAAGAATACAGCATGTGGAGAGAATGCAAGGTACATGTTATTCATAAAGTGACACAAGGATGTGTATGAAGCAATGTACCCTTCTTGTATATATCCATATCAAACTCTAGTTGACTGCAGACTGACAAAACTAGCTGCACATGCTTTAACTGCTAACGATACTACCACAGGACTGGCAAGGAGAAGACATTTCCTCCCTCAAACAGTTTTGATCATATAGGAATACCTACAACATAAAGTAAACCTCAGAAGTCAAACACCTGCACATTTCTCTGCAAGCTGTGGCTGAACTGGGCAATGGATCCAAGACTACAGTAGCAGATGACAGAGAGAGTTCTTTATAAATATGTTATTTGCAATACCGAAAAATTAGGATCAATTAGAAAGCAGTGTAAAAAACAGTGCAAAGCATTCTGCCATGCAACAGTGCTAGCCTATTATGCTACAGAAGTAAGGTAATGGCAATTTATGTAGGTGTATGAACTAACTTGTAGAAGAGGAAGGAGTTCAGCCATAAAATTCTTGTCCGAATATCCATGACATGGATTATAGGCATCTGAATACAAAGGAGAAAGAGAACAGGCTGAAGATGAGAACTGGAACCACTGGAAATAGCAGATTGTTGAAATGCAGCTTTCTAGTCAGCTCACCTTTCAGAGATGTCCTAGGCCTTGCATACAAATGGTATGCAATGGCTGGCATCAAAAATGGTAGGTGTGTTGTGTTACACTATTGTACATGTGACAAGTCAAGTATTTCCAAGATGCAAATAAAGAATCAATGATGATCAGTGCTGGTTCTAGCATGCCTTTTACGTAAAGGACTTAAGGATGGAAATGTCAGTGGATGGTAAAGACTTTAACAATCTGATCTAAGTTAGAGCTCAGTGTTGGAGTGCTGGACAATGAACAAGATTCTGGAAAGATATACATCAAGTTCTGCAAGTATTCACAGGAGATTTGAGAAGGTACTACCTCTTCACTGCAATTCCTAGTGACAAAGTGTAAAAAGTTGTATATGATTAAATGAGATAGACAACAAAATTGTTTTCTCTTTGCTTCCTTGTATAATGAACAGATCGTTTCCCACTTGCCTACCAAGAGAATATAAAATTAAATATGGCCCTAATTACTAAGAAAACATGTCAAGGTGCAGTGAGAAAAGGGGGTGGAAGGGAATCAGAAGTTGGACTGTATTTATCAATTACATATAGAAATAGAAACAGATGATCCATCCAATGGCCATAAAAGTATTTCTGTCACATCACACACTTCAGGACTATCATGTAAATAAAGATACATGGCTGTAATATAAACTAGTAGAGATTAAAAGCATCTTTGTCCTTCAGTATTTTATTCAGTGGAGTTCTTCAAATCATCTTAGATCTAATTTCTGAGAACAAAGAGAAGGACATTTCACTGTGACCAGTTTTTGCACAGAGATTCAAGTTAATATTAGTTTGACTAAATCTATCTCAAAAGATTTTGACTGCACCAGATAAATAATGTACTATATATATTACTAGATATATATTTAAAGTCAGTTTAGAGCAACTATATTGAGAAGCTTTTTGACTGACTGCTATCTGGTGGGTTATGACTCCAAATACAGAATTCAGTGGACTTTCAAGTCTACTTCGTTGTTGGAGGCCAATAATACTTTCCAAACTATCACCACATTCGTGGTAACATCTCTTTTATAGTTGATTACATTAAATTTTAGTGGTGTTAAGGATCCTTGTCTCCATTGCTTTTTGACAAATTGGTGTTGTACTTGCATTTTGTTTTCATTCCTCTTCCTATATTCTTTTGGGAATCAAACATGGAAATGTTCTTATGCTGCTTTTCACGTCTGTCTGCAGTCTTTGACCAAAAGACCTAGGTGATTTTCCTGTGGGTCCTAGAAGTTGTGGAAAGAAAGTTCATGAAAGTTTAAGTTTCCTCTGGGAAGACTTCGACAGGTGTTAATTTAAAACTGTATTTGTCATCACTGTGATCCAAGGACTGCTATCAGTATGCATTCCTTTGCAGGTGGTAGCCTCTCTTGAAAGGGGAAAAGGGAGGATCATGAACCTTGATCTATTCTGAAAAATTATTTTCAACCAGACACATTAAGACAATAATGTGATTTGACAAGTGATATCTGTATGTTTTGGAAACACAGTAAAGACAGATGTTATGTAGATATACACACACACACAAATATATATATATATGTATATGTATGTACTTGAAAATGCTTTAGCAAATGCATTACATATAGTGAGAGTTGGGAATAGATTATTTTCATCATCACACATCCCTTCAATTCTGGATTCCTATTCAAGGTCAAATTTTGTTGAGTATCATGATCTCAGTCATTTCCGTAAGCTGTGAGTTTTGACAATGGCTATTCTGAAAGGTGTTTGTAATTGTTTTCATGTGCCTGGTGGATGATGCACGGCTGGAATTCATATTTATCATATGAGGTAAAACACAACCATGAACATACAATCTGCAGCCATGCCTTGCAGGTATGAATTGTAGTTGTCATGGTCATTTAAAACAGTGCTGTACAATGCTGATGATGCCTTCTGAATGCATGCTATCACATGTATAATTTCCTAAGTTACATAATTCTGCTTATATCCAAGCAAAGTGCTGGGAGTTGACTGCAACACAGCGCTCCCATAAGATATGAAGGTGATTGGTATGTGAGCACCTGCAATTTTTGTGGCAATGGCCAAGCGTAGCATATACATGTGTTCTTCTCTGTTTAGAATCATTGTATGCCCAAATATGAGCCTGTGCATTTACCTGCAGTGTATCAGTTGTAAACCAGTACTTTTTGAGCTCTAATATCATCAAATTTTAAACACTGACAAAGTGTATTAGAAACCATCACTCTATAGTGTGGAAAAACCTATTTTCTCTTATTTAAGGTTGCAAAATGGGAACCAAATTTTTTATACCTTATGAACACTGATTACCTGCTGACACTAAGTACTCTTGGCTTTCACAAGGCAGATGAATTTATGAACAGCCATGTAAGCTATCAATGTGTATGTAAACTGGGTGTTAAATACCAACACATCAGGATGGAAATATGAATTAGAAACATTGTTTTATGACTCAACACACAACACTGCAAGTGGTGAACCCATATGGACATTCACTGATGGACAGAGATACACTGTTCTGTTGCCAGTATGTAAGTAACACAATACTTCATTAAAACTCTTCAATCTCCATTGTTAAGGACTAACCAGGTACTTCAGGAAGTTATTTTATGCCAGCATTCTGTTAGAATGATGGATGGGTAAAAGGGTTATCAAAGACACATGCATGGCACAGAATAATTATTCCACAGGATGGAGACAATATTCAGTATATATTTTACTGCAAGAGCAAAAGAAAAAAACCCAAAATAATAAAAGGGCATTAAAGGCTATGAATAAAGATTTGCTGCTCCAAGACGATTAAAGTTGTAGTTATAAAAGGGACATGATTCGATTTCACCCCAAGACAATATGGTATAAATTAGTATTAACTAAAAGAAAACCTTGGTTTTCGTGGTGGCTATAATTATTATCTGTGGACAATGTTATTCTACAGAAGCAGAAGAAAATAAGCTGTCTGACTGAAAAGCTCCATGCCATCATAAAAGTCCAGGCATGTTTATGAAGTTTTACTGTGACAGCAAGTAGCACTATGCTGCATGCACATTGAAGTATAGACAACTGTCTTTAGCATGCTAGTTTCCATCAGCCTTTCTGCATTTATATCTTCTCTGCATTTAAAATTTATTTCATCTATACTGTTGGTAGACCAGAGCAGTACTTATGGCCATCTTCGCAAACTAAACATACTTTTGGGATGCCACTCACAGAATGTCCTCTTTCAAAGACAAAATGGCAGATGCAACTCTAAATGTCAATTAACTGACCACAACTTGTAAATTATATGCTAAAACCTATGTATACTGGGAAAGAAGACCTGTTTATAATGCATATGTTTAAAGCTGTTTACATCCTTCTTTGAAATACATTTTGATTTTAGGAACAGATGCTTGCTGTGGTCACATGCTGATGATCCCTTAAAATATGATCTTCTGATTATTACTGGGCATTCCCACTTACATACATAATCAAATAATGCCACATCATAGAAAATCTATGCTGCTTAACATTAGAGGCTACCTTAGATCAAGCATCAAATGGAACCAGTTTACAACAAGTGATGGTATGCTTTTGATGTTTACCAGACCTTTTCAGCCTTGATGGCACTGACTTTTATGTCTTTTAGCCTCTGATATTTCAGATGGCAAGTCACAAGAATGGATTAGACAGATATGACTCACACATTACATATTTTTCATGAGACTAGTGGCAGAAAATTCATTGAATTACATGCATATATCAGAGATTAATTTTATGAGCACATGGTTCATTTACACCCAATTTTGTAACTGACATATGTTTAAATGGTCTTATCTCATGAGAACCACTCTGTTTGTCTGCAGTCCATGTAGTCTGAGCTAAGGAAGTATGCCTAACATTCCAGTGCTGGGGTATCACAACTATATCACTGTACTGAATAGCAGGTTATCTATTCCTCAGCTTCCAGACAATATTATTTGATTTACAGCATAGCTGGACACCTAAGCAGCCAGTGACATTTGTCTCCTCAGATGATAGTAATGATTTCCTTCATGGCTCATAGACCTGCAGTCATCAATTTACACTTTTGGAAAAAGATACCCAGACACAGTCTTGACAAAAAAAGGCAAACCAGGAGCTATTGCTCTGTAATGGCTGCTTCACATCTCCCACTGCCATGGTTCATGGCTTCCTTCACCTCGGGAATAGGTGATAAAACTTAGGCCATGCTTGAGGAGATATGGGAGCCAGGACAGAGCAGGGCCATGCAGTCATATCCTTGCTCCCCTGCCCAGTCATCTCATGCTCTTTCCAAAGTAGGCTGCTAATGGTATGGTAGCTTGCATTTCTACTTCCTTAAAAATCCAGTGCCTGGAACATTCACTGTTCAGTTTACTATGTGTGTTTTTAAAGTTTTTTCCTAACAATGGTTCAAATGCATTTAAAAAAACAACCAAAAAAATAGGAATGTAATGCTTCCATTGCTATAGGCAGACCGACTACCTAGACTATGCACTTTTTTCTAACCAACAAGCTAGAATTAAGTTCTATATAATTTGGTACCAAAAGCTACATTTAACTGACATTTAGATTGTAAAGTAAGACCCCCAAAAATTTTGAAAATTTAAAAATTAAGCCTCACACTCTGTTCTTAACCCACAGTGCTAATGGCACAGGAGTCTTGATCAAGAAATTGGGGATGTGACATATGCTTCTAAGAAAATGTGTAAGTCTGCCCCTTATGTTTGGATCTATCAGCTTATGTTATTTTCATTCACAAAATTAGCCTTAAAAAATCTTTTTCTTTAATTATCCCCTCCCTTTGTCCCACTTTGAAAGAAGAAAAAGAACAAAAGTTCATAGGAATATATAAAATATGTATTACATTTATTCAGAGACTTGAAAGGGCTCCTTTGGAGCCATTTAAGTCTCTCCATCCCAGCCTATCCAGTAAATATACAGTTACATATTTTTTAAATGTATTTTTTGATAAAAATTAATTTTGTCTACAGTCAATAACCTTTTCATAGGTTTAGATATTGAAAGGTCGAAGGAAACACTGCCATAATCTACTCTGGCCTTCTGCATCACACAGACCATAGTACTCTGAAGATACACGACCTTGTGTAGTCAGCTTGACAGACTGTAGCTGATTAACACAACACATATGCAGTTTAGTATTGTTCCACAGTATAGATCATGACAATAGCAATATGGAAATGTTTATTTAAAAAGTTACGGCACATGAGCAGGAACCCAGATTGCAGAAGTGAAAATACTTTCAATTTGCTTTTTCTTAATTCTGACAGTTATAGGCCCTTGTAGAGAAACAACTATTCAAAAAAATAAAATCCTCTAAGAACTTTCACTAATTTGAGTTCAAAATTAGATCAGGCAACATCACTAATTTACTCTGAACTTCTATAATTTGAAACTAGCCAGTTTCCACACTTGGAAATTACAGTGAACACAAAGGCTCCTACATCTTTTACTTAAAGCAAACCTTTATGACTGCGCTACAACCTACTGAAAACATGAGTATGTAACAGAAATGTTGAAACAATCTTGCTTTGCATGACATAAACATGCCAATATAATATTTTTTCTCCCTCTCTCTGTATATAGTGTATATGCACTTTTAAGTAAAAGAAAATAGATTCAACAATCAAATTATCATGTATTCATGTATCTACGATGTACCATATACCAAGCACTAGAATTATCACACTTACCTTCCTGCATAATTACAGTTAAATTCTCCAAACACAAATATTTTTGTTACCTTATCAAAGAACAACAGTCAACATGCTCAGCACTTCATTACTGTCAGGGAAACAGTTGCAGAAAAAGTTAAAGCTGCCATAAAAGATATTTCAAAATTGAAATGAAATTTTCAA
Organism: Vireo altiloquus; assembly: GCA_013396875.1. NCBI lineage: Eukaryota > Metazoa > Chordata > Aves > Passeriformes > Vireonidae > Vireo > Vireo altiloquus. The sequence continues at coordinate 2,699,525 of VZRF01012388.1, forward strand.
GTGAATAAAAAAACAGATGAGATGATGTTCTGACTTAAAAATAATATAAATTTTCCTATTGTAGAGGAAAAACAAATGCAGAATAAGTAGTGCTTTTAGTATTTTCCTCCAACTATCTAAGGGAAAAAATTGGAACAGCAACATCAATCATTTTGTTCTGTCTATAGCAGAATGTGAGTTATAGTAGTTTGTTGACAATAAAAATTTTCTGAATGGATTAAAATGTGCATGTCTGCATATGTGTGTGTTTGTGTGCTTTTACAAGTATACGAACACACACATCTTAATACATATGACAAACAGCATAGCATTTCAAATTCACCAAATGAACTGATCTGAAGCAAAAATCCTGTGCAACTAAACTGTCAATAAATCTATATTTTCGGCAACAACTGACTTGGATTTACTAAATAATGCTATGGGCTGATACTGGTGCGCTTCTAACCTACAGTATGCAGTACTTCTACAAAACATCTCCAAAATGCCATCTGCATTGCATATTTGTTGTAAAACTATATCTTTTTCTAATCTTCATTTTTGTTAACCATACATATGTATATCTGTTTATGCTCTAAGAAGTAAGTTTGCAATGCTTTATAGCATGCCACATATGTTCGTAAATCCTCAAATCAATATAAAATCATGTAATTGAAAAAAAGGCATACTATTTTTCATGCTATGCTCAATATAAATATAAATTCAAGGCAGTCAAGCTATCCATTACCAAAACAATAATAATCATAATATATATGTATATATACCTACACTCTCTAAAAAGTCATCCAGTTATGTGGATTAAGAAACCAGTAAGAAATTGGTTGAACGTAGTATAAAAGTCTCATTTTATGTAAAAGCCCACACTGGCCATTTCAAGTATTTTAACACTTTTCCTATAACCTTTTCATTAATAACTAGATATTTGTAGAAATAATAATTTTATACTGAAATTGTATTCAAGTTAAATAAAAATTAACTTCTGCTGTAATTCATTTTTAGAGTGTGCATGTATACATAGCAAAATACCTTTCTACAGACCTATCATAAATATTTTAGTCTATGTCATTTCTCTCCTACTAAAACACTTCAATGTTGTTTTTTTTTTTCTCAAATTTTGGATCATGTCTATCAGGCCTTTCAAGAAATAAAACTCATCTTAGTTCATTTGCAACACTAGATTCCCTTCAGTTTGTGCCAGTTTGGAAGTTAAAGGTCAAAGACATAGGACAGTACACTTTAAGGAAATTCAGACAGTGAAGCTGTTCACAGAAGACAATGTTTAACTTGGTAATGACAGTCAACAGGTCAATAATCAAGTTCAAGGCAAGCTGTTCATTGTTGCAAAAGCTACTCCCCTCAAATCCTGGCTTTCATAAAAAACCAGGTGTCTGACTTTTGGGGTGCATCATTCTGACCATCTTTAATAAGTTCACAGCCCAGTGACTGTAAAGCCTATCACTGCAAGAAGCAGCTCCTAAAATCAATAAAGAGGTCTGTCAGTTGCTGACTTTTCTCTAGGAAAAAATTATTGATACAAACCTGCTCTGCAGGTCACATGAAAATGACAATACTGCTGTTAGCACAAATTACACAGAATGACAAAATGTTTTGGTGGTTCCTTGGCTCTGTCAGTGATACCATGTTTGACTGAAGGCCAGAAATTTTAACCCTTTGAGAACTATGATGAACATGCAAAGGGGTAACACACCAGAGGATACTCATGCACTATCAGAGTCATCATCTTAGCTTTCCTTTGAAACTGCAACTCTACCTCTGCAGAGGCAAATCGAATTGTCATGCAACATAGTTTCAAAAGAGAAATCCAAGATGCTTAAGAGGCTAAGCTATAAAATTGTTGCCAGCTCAGAAAAATTCTTGATAAGTGGTAGAAATTATTAAAATACGTTTGGTTCTTTTAACAAGAAAGTAGCTGGTAAATATATTTTGTTTTCTATTCATGTTACAAATGCTTTTCTATCAATAATGCAAATAATTAAAAATGCTTGCAGTCACAAGAAATCTGTTTTGAAAAACTGTTTTTCTTTTAAAACCTGTATTACCCAAACACAATTCCATAACTGAATGATGACCAAGATTAACATCCACCAGACTCTGAAAACTGGATGCAATAGTTCTCAAAGGGTTACACCACCAATATAATACCAGTGTCAAGTTTCTCAATAGCATGTCTGTTGTTTTAGTTCATTGAAATCCACTTCAGAGACACACTGCTTTTTACCATGCTTTGGAATGAGTGCTCCTGACAGACCTATAAAAGGCCTGGGGCAGTTAGCTTGGTACAGCTTGGGAAAGATAATGGAGGAAAACTAACCAAAAATCAAACAAACCAATAAAAAGGTTCTGCTTGAATATAGTATTGAATATGAGTTTAAAACATTGAGGACATAGCCCAGAGCAGCTGTAAAAAACACAAAATGAATGTATTATTAAGGCTGTTACTATATTGCAGATATTTTGGCCCCTTGTTTGTTGGAAAATGGCTGTCCGAACAGTCTGAAGTCCTGCGTGTCATCCGAGTCTCCCACCTGACAAAACTGGAAGTAGGAGTATAGGACTTTATCCGTAGCAGACAGAAAGCAATCCTCTTTGGAGACAAAGCTGTTTTGGGTCTTCTCACTTTCCTGAAAGTTCCATTGTTGGTTGTTGTGTTTCTCTAAAAAAATTTACTTTCAGCAAAAAATTTTTCAAAGGGGAACAGGCCTTAAGGGAAAAATGTAGAAACATTGGAGATAATTTTATTCCTCTTCGTTAGTTAATCCTGATAGTTTATAGGGCATTGAGCGTGCAGAGGAAAGGCCTAGACTTGAATGACAAAGAAAGACAAAGGACTGAAGAAACAGCAGATACTGTGTATCATGGAAGCTTCCCAGCTGAGCGAATCGCCACTCGTGGGCAGGACAGGCAACCCCCTGGGTTTTAAAGATCAGCTTTGTTTCAGACTGACAGATGCCCGCTCCTAGCTAGGAAACTGCATAACAGCTCTTGTGTTGAATCTCAAGTTACCACGAACTCCTGGGAGGGAAAGAAAAAAACCAAAACCCTACATCACACCCACTCTTGCATAGAGCGTTTGCAGTACAGTATGTGGCGAGGTGTTCCTTTCCTTTTGAACTGGAACACAGTGTAAACCAAGACAAGGAGGCACAAGGCCAGGATGCAGGGAATGACGATGGCTATGGCTTTCACAGTGCTGGCTGTGTTGTCCAGTTTGATGACAATGTCAACATCATCTTGAGGGCTGTGTCGGTCTCTATCTCGGTCTGTTGGTCCATCACAACCCATAAAATCCTTGAGGATGGATCTGGGATAGCCAGGTTCCACCCTGAGCATCTGGTTATTGAATTTCCAGTACTCTTTTCCTTTGTAGAAATATGTGAAGCCTGAGGAAGAAAGTTGCAGTTATTCGTGGTCATATGAAATCATGTCATCAATATAGCAAAATGGAAATTACTGGTATCAATTTTTTTGTAATTAAAAAATTCAAAAGACAATAGGAATAGACTTCAATTATAAGTCTTTCAAATCTTCTTTACAAATTTTATTTCATTAGTGTCTCTAGAAAATCTAACAGTAGGTTTGGGGGTTTTGTTCTTGTATTTTGTTTGTTTATTTGTTTGTTCTTTAGTTGTTCTTTTATTCAGGACACTGAGATTTATTCTTTCATTACTACAAAAATAATCAGAGAATTCCAGAGAATATGGTCTATGACAAACCAAGGTTTGACCAGTTTGTTCATTCACTGAAAAACCACCTAGAATTGGAATCCTCAGAGACAGGACTTTAAAGCATCACGACCTCTTCAAGACGGGAAGTCCGCTGAAACAAATTGCAATGCTATGCTATGCTATCCAGAAGTGAGAACTGACCCTCTTTAATCTAACATATCTTATTGTTGTAGCTTCAGGAGACTGGATGAAATAACACCATCTCTCACATGAGAAAACAGGTGTAACCATATTTTTCTGCAAAGGCCTGATACTTATTCATTCAGGCACAATCCAATGTTATTATTAAACAGGCTTAAATAGTGAAAAAAACTTAACTCTTGCTGAAAATCTATATTACTTTATTATCCCAGCTGAAAAATGACATTGATCTGGCAAGACACAAACCTTCAGGATGGGTGAACTTTCTCCTGCTGTTAATGAACTGAATGGAAACAGCGGGATTTTTCTTTATCTTCACTTTACACATCTCATACATCTCCTTCAGTATTAAAGGCTACTAAGACAGACTGGGCACTATTTGTAGTTACCAATGCTTCCTGAAAAGTCTGGTACCTGGCTATCTGGAGATAACATTATTAACCATCTTTTCAATCAACAGTTATTTTCTTTCAATACTAAAATTAAAAAAAGAAATATTTGATAGCATATCTTGCAGCTCAAACTGTAAAAGAAAGACATCACCTACTTTGACTTTTCAGAAAAACTTGAGTATTTCAACATTCTTCTACATCAGGTATTTTTGTAATTTTAATAGCCTTCCTAGCAAATGAAAAGGTACTACTTTTGTTTTTCCTTTCCTTGATCCCTTGCAGCTTTTTTTACCCGAAAATATGCTAGTAGATTTGTAGAAAGATCGAATACAGTTAAAAAAAAAAAAAAAAAAAAAAAAAAAAAAAAAAAAAAAAAAAAAAAAGAAAGGAATGATACAAAAAGTAAAAAAGTACTGATTTGTATGAAAACAGTAGCTAGACTTGTTCAGAAAATGCCTTCTGATTTGAATAAAACCTAAAAGAGGACTAGAATTCTTTAAATATGATGAAGTTTTAAAATTTTAGAGTACATAAAGTTCCTGAAAGCAATCTGTAGTTTAAATGAAAAGCATTATCAAATGCAAAATTTCAGTATTTTGAACCACAGTTACCCTATCTTTGCATTCCATATAACAATATGCATTTCAGAAAGTACTGAACATCCTGGCCATGGATAAATATTTGAAGTATGGAAATTTGATATATTATCTCTATCAATACTCTAATACATATATAGAGACCATATACAGATGTGACATCTCTAAATCTATATACATACATACATGCAGAATATATGTGTGCATACGTTGGGTACAGGTAAGTCAGAATACAGACTTTAGTTAGTAGTAATTGGTATTATGCAACAAAAGGTCAAATTAAAACTCATAAAATAAAAGCAGCAAAGGAATTGCCAGCTGCTAGAGATCCAATACAATTTTTTTCAATTAGAGCACATTTTCCACTGGAAAACTCTAAACACAGTTTAAACTTTTCTGCCATATTTGCTGAGGTGGGAACCAGGATAATGGTCAGTTATAGCTGAAAGATGGAAGCTAAAGCTACCAGCAGAGAAAGATAGTTCCAAGAGACTGAGTAGTTTTACTGCTTCTCTTGATAGAACAAATGACTTCACACAACTGTTGAAAGTGATTTCATCTAATCTGCTACATGTGTTAAGCCTGCTTTGAGAGCTGCTCCTCACAATTTTCTAGGTACTAGTCTCTGAGCAGTGAGTGCAATACCTGACCCAGAAAGCACTGAAGGGCTTAGCAGTCACTATTACGTCAAATGTACTTATTAAGTACAAGGCAAAAAAGGCCTGTGAACTAATAAAGCAGACTACCTTTTCTCTTCCTCCTATCTAAAAATTGTCCCACTATCCACTTTAGCAGAATTTCTAGTCGGAAAGTTAAATTTTCTGTGCTACTATCAAGGCAGAGAGAAAGATTTCTCCAATTTGGAGAACTTTGTGTTATCTCAGATTCTGTGTAGCAAAAGAAAGGAAATTTCGTCTCCACCTCCTCCCAACAGTTTCTACCACAGTGTTAGAAAACAAATCACAATATAGGAAGTAGCAGGGTTAGTAGCAGGGTTTCAAAGATGTTACCTGTACCTTACCAAGCTTTTAGGATACTGAGTCAGGACACTGACTAGAGTAGAAAATTGTTTTTTCTCATCCTTTCCAAGACTCTTAATGCAAGACTATCCAAAATTTTTGCCATCACTGAAGGAAACCCCAGAGTTATTTTGGGTGTTCATTTGCATAGTTTGCACAACAGAAAGACAAAAGAAAGAAAAAAGTATACTTTAAAAAGAAATGGATTCCCTGAAAGATATGCTTTCAGTTGGTTCTTTATGAAGGTTTATAGTAAAAGTTCTTTATCAACTCTGCTTCTATCCAAAGAAATAAAAGCAGTTTCAGGCAGAATGCAATCAACTTCTTTCCAACTAAGCTGTGGTTTTTCTTATTTGCATCTGCTTTTGTTTCTTTCTCTCCTCATACAAACAACAGCAAAGTTGTGAACTGTTTCTTAAGACTTCTATTTTCTTTATTTGAGGGAAAATGTCTTAGTGGTCTTCTTTGGAACTTTATGGTGTCATTTTTCAGTCCCTTTTTCTGCCCTGGGGCCCTTTATAGGCTTTCTGAGATGCTCAAGAACTCCCTCTTTCCTTTCACCTCCTCCACAATCTCATGTCATGTTTTACACACCTCCTCATCCAGAGAGTCCATCAGACTATCAAAACTACTGGGGTTAGAAAGAGAAGTGGCTTTTATGTAACCCAAAGTCTTTCCTGCCTTAGGAATGCCTGCTCTGCCTCTGCAGTGCTTTCAAACCCTCTGGTCTGGGTGTTACAGTAATGTTTGTGACTATTTCCACATATATGCGTATTTAAAACCAGTTAATTATTGAGTGTGATGAATGCAGAATATCATCTTGACTGACCTACTTTCCAGTTAAAAGCAACACAAAAAATCCAATCTAGCCAAAAGGCCAAAACACAGACAGGGTTTCTTCTTTTGGATAAAACAGACACAAAGCAAGGAAGCAACTAAATATATTTCTGAAAAAACCCTCCAAACATTTCCATGGTAAATTACTTAATCAAGTTAGAGGTTGAAATAGGAGACTAAAATTTTTTTAAAAGGAAAGAAATATTTTTATTTTCTTATTAAAAGGAAATTAAAATAATATAGGAAGAGATATATGTCCTGTTTTATGAGGCAAACAGAATAAATTCAGAACCTACTAATAAATAAATCATATATGCCATATAACAATTATCCAACAATTGCAACAATAAAAGTGCATATTTTTACTCCCATGAAAAGGATCTAAAAACTCTGTGCAACTGAGGGCTCTGTTGGCAGCAAGCCACTATCCCCTGGGTAGCACAGAATTCTCCTAAGATGGAAGAGATTTTGGCTGCTCTCATTTGTTTGAGGTTTGTCCAGCTGAGATTCCAGGCTCTAGGTATGGATGCGTCTTGATAAAGGTAATTATACATCATACTAAAATCCCTGTTATCTGCCTTTCTACATCATGGACTTATGACATCTTTGATTTATATAAATTCATTGGGATATTTCTGCTTAGATAAAGATTTTGCTTCCCTTTCCTAGTTTTTGAGAATGAAAGCAATACCTTCTAATCTGCTTAAACAGATGTTACCTTGAAAATTCAATAGCAATATACTGTATTTATGAAGCTTGTTTTAAGAGGTACAATAATTCAGCAGAGAACAAAAATAAAATTAAGATAGAAGAAAAAAAGAATGGAAAGTAAGGTTTATAATACCAAATTTGAAAGCTTTTTCAGCCCTGGGTTAAATAGTACATGCAAAGAGCCATTTTCACTAAAATCAGTTCTATAGCAGGAAATATTCTTTTCAGATATCAAGAATTCCTTTAACTACTTAACTTGAATAGTCAGTCATCCCTCTACTACTCTATCTTAGCTGAAGGGTGTAAGTAAATCATTAAAATAATGTTTTATTGCATACCATTTTCTTTGTGGACAAAGGCTCCCTGAGGAGATTCTGGGATACCTTTCCAAATCGTGATTGGTTTGGGATAACCAGGGTCCATGGATCTCATTTCTTCACTGTACCTCCAGTACCTGAAATATGTTTTAAAGGGAAAAAAAAGTGCATTTGTAAGATAGCAGATGAGTAACTTTATGTTTTCCCCTTCTAACACTTGCTACATTCATTAACCACAAATGGGAATACTGGACTTCTTCTCTTTGAACATACTACTAGATTACAAATAAATCTATTTGCTGTTTCATGTAAGTAGACAGAAGATAAAAGATTTTTGCACTTCAACAACTAAATCAGCATGCACCTCACTTAAATTGACCACAATTCTGATGCTTAGGACTTTTGCATAGCGACACAGAGAGATCCAACATATGCAAAAAACCAATATACATTAATGTTTTAGACAGTATTTTAATAATGAAAGTGACAGTAGATTCAGATTAAAATACTTTCAGCAATCTTAACTCTTCATATGTATGCATTACAGTAGCTTTTCATTTCATTATCACTAAATAGATGCAGTGTATTATGAAATTCAGTGTCCTTTTATGCCTTTTTGCCAGCCAGCCCTTCTCAAACTTTAAAAGCTTCAGCATGCAATTCTAGTAATCCTGAATATCTGAGAAGTATTTAAACTTGTGATTTATCTCCACTTACAGATAATATTGATAATTTCTCTTTCCTTATACTGCTGATTAAATTGCTATGTGTATCTCATAAGTTGGTTCTAAGAATACTGCATCTCTAATATCCTCTGTGTATCCTAATATTTTGGTGGGTCATTTCATATTTTGATTGACTCCATTAATTTAGAGCGTAGTTTTATCACTATCATTGATAATCTGGCTACTGCTAAAAAATTGACCCCGTTTCTTATTTGAATTCATTTGACTTCAGTTTTTAGAAATCATTGTAATGATCATTTCTCATATATTAAACAATTCTTAAGGGGGTGATATTTTGTCTCTGTGAAGCTACTTAGGCACTCTAATTGATTCACATTTTAATCTTTTTCTAAAAGTATAGTGGTCTAAACTCTTCAGTATTTCTCCCTGTGGGGCACTTTTCTGGCTTTAAACTTTCACTGAAATTAAAAGATGGCAGATTTAAAGTGGGTTAAGAGTTGGAAAGTGAGATTAAAAATACATTTGTATTTATTCTTTCTTTATTATGCTGAAAGTATTTTTATAGCCTCAATTCTTAATCTAGTCACATGTGTATCAGCTACCAGCCATCAAAACAATGTTCTTTATTTGGATATGTAACATCTCTGAAATTTTACACGCAAAAACAACATGTAGAAATAGTAAACAAAGCTCTGACATTAATACGGTTGAAACCAGCTCTTCCTCATCTTTTAACTCTAAGTTTCTTGGTCCTTAGTTTGGATGTTTTTTTACAAATATATTTTATTTTTCTGTCCCTCTATTCCAGAACTCTATTTCCATCCTGCATAATTCCTCTAATTTTCCTTTTTCTCTTCCAATCTTTTCACCTTTTTGAGATCCTTCTTTTATAACCTCTGGTTGTCCACTAGCCCTATATCATTTTCAAAAATATACTTTGTCATTAAAAGTCTTTGAGGACATTTTCAGTGCTCACTCAGAAATCACCAAATGCTGTTTTTTCATCATTGATGAGAAATCCTCTTAGGGAAGGACTGATCCCAACACCACCTCAGTCATCTGTGCTGGAATAATGAACATGTCTACAGGATAAGGAAAAGCCTAGTCTTGATTCTATTTGGCATGCCAAATGTTCACAAGCAAACTCCCTAACAGCAGTTTGAGCTGTAAAAACGATATAAATTTGTTACTGTATCTCAAAGACCGACAAAGTAACAGAGGGGGAAAAAACATGGAAGCCTTCACAACTTTAGAAAAAGGGAATTTGGAAAATATTTGCTAAAATATGTTCTATGTCGAAGCCTATTTACTTAATGATATCCTGAGTCATTGGATGATAAAGTTTTGTGAAGAAAAAACATTGATTTAAACTCTAAAAGGCATAAAACAAGTCAGACCAGACAGAGGCATAAACGAGGACGTGTCAAGAAATTCATCAAATCTGTTATCTTCTAGTCCCAAATGACTCAATTCTGGTAGGAGAGGAATGACAGAGGGACTAATGTTTTCTGAAGTTAATTTTTTCCCCTTTTTGGGTTTCATACAATTATTTGGAGCAATTATCATTAGTGTTGAAATAGTCATTGACAAATATCAACAATAATGTTCCATACATGAGCTGCTTTAAACATATGACTTTACTGGTTTGACTTTTAAATCTTCTTACTGGCTTGGTTAATGGGATTTTTCTGTTTGCTTATTTTTTGGTCATTTTTATTATTATTTTTATTTTATAGCCAATATTTGATGTCAAAAGAAATGCACATTGAGAAACTTACTGTTATAAGGATTTATTCCTACTCATGGTCAATATCCTGTAATGGCTCAATTATCTCTGCAAGGCTCATGTTCAATCTTCTAACATACTGTATTGCATTTATATCCTGCTGAGTTTCATTGTGCTTGTTAGCTCTAAGTAGCAACATTTTTGCCAGCATATTTTTTCTCTGCTAGTTCTTTTTGTCTTCTGTTATTACCAATCAAGTTTTAGGAAAGTCCTGACTATAAATAACTGCCCATGCATGGAAATATAAAAGGACACTGCTAAAGGAAGTACAAGTCACAAAATACATCTTTTGTACCATACATCTTTTTACAGTATGTATGAGGAGGTGAAAAATTATTATCTGAAAATGAATTTGAAGTTTTAAAAAAATCTACTCAACCATAGGAAGCAAATTATTTAGGCATCTTCTACTCACTATGAAAACTGATTGCTTGAAATGATACCTAGTTTTAAACATGACAAAAATTTTGCTTAGATATCTACTTCTCTCACCATGAGTATTGGAGAACTATATTTTTTTAAATAATAAAAAATAGCTTTAAAGATAAAATTTGTTGCAGCAATCTGTAGTGCAATTTTTACAGTATTGCTAAAAAATTACCAACTGTAGGGTGCTAAACATATTCTATGATGTGCATTAAATTGATTTCTTAAGTGATCCATGAATACTATTAGTGTCTGAGAACACTAAGTACCACATAGTAACAAATGCAGTCTACTTTTAATAATACTAATAGAAACATTACAGTTATTAATAAAGAATAATTTGTCTCTGAGCACACAAAATTCGCACAGTGATACATCAATCAACAGACATAGTATCGTACTAAAAACCTGTAAAATCCATCATTCAGATAACTTGCAGTGTTTCAAAAATTAATGAATTCCCTTGACATTTCTATAAAGCAGACAAATATGATTTTCCTTTTTTTTATTGACAGGTTAATAAAGATACAGACACTAAGTAACTAGTACAAGTATTTCAGGAATAGAAAAATCCTTGGATTTTACTTTTTTTCCCTGTGGTTTGTTTTTGGTTTTGTTTGGTTTTTTTTTTANGGGGGGGGGGGTTGTGTTGGGTTTTCTTTCATTATTAATCACAAATATGTGTCTCTATAAGATTTATTTAGAAGAAATTAAAAGAGAATGGTCAAATTCCTCTCTAGTTTCCAGTTTTAGCTCTGAATTCCCTTTTTTACCTGATTAAATGGTAGCAAAGAAGTCATTTTCACTGACCTTAAAAGCTTTGGATCATGCCTTGCCTGCTTATTTGCTGGGGTTTAGAAATGTGGATAAAAATAAATAGGTAAGAGTGTACATAAATACATCACTTTGAATATTTAAGTTTAAATTTGTGACTCGCCTGTTGACTTCTAAAACATAAGTTTTCTGCTGGATATACATATACCCATTCCAGGATATTCACACAAACATAATTTAGATTACAAGACGTGAAAACAGCCCAGCCATCTGTGCACGAGGAGTTAATTTCATCCACAGAATATGAACTGTTCAAGTGTCTTGGCTTCTTTTGAGAAACAGAGGAAAAGGTTAACATGTTTAGTGATATCCATTGAGTTGCTCCCTTGCAGAAATCCTATACCAACCTATCTCCTTTGAAGAAGTAGGTTTTTCCGACATCTTCCCACCAAATTGCTGAATCAATGCCATGGGAAGGAATTCCACTTCCGAGTGTTATCAAATCATGAGGATAACCTGGCTGAAGAGTAGTGTCCTTGAAAACCCAGAACTTGTTACCTGTACAAAAGCATATATATACCCATATACATGTGTTAGTCATCAATACTCTCAGTATAAATATTAATACACTCCTAAGAAATAAGAAAGACTCCCAAAGGTCTATAGTAGTGGTTCTTCCAAATACAGTGAAATGAAAAAATGTTCTATCACTGCAGATAATGCAAAATTAAATATGCCTTAGGGGTATCTTGCATTTATAAAGCACTTTTCTTCAAAGTCCACAGAATATTTTGATACCAACTACACAGTGATCAAAAGTAGAATGAAAATGAAATCATCTTAAGAGGCTGTGTGATTGATAATGTAATACATTTACAGAAAAACCATGCAACAATTTTCTGTTTCATGAGGAAAGAGTGAATTTTATAAGAAAATAAGGTAAAAAAAGACATAAATTTAAAAAAAATAGAAATTACAATCCTCATAGTGATCGTACACTTTTAGTCCTCTGTATTTCTCCTCAAGAAGTTAAATTGCTTATGAAGGCTGTATAATTATTTCATAAATAACCATAGAATTTAATTTTTTAACATATTTTCTTTAGTGTGGCCTAAAGACAGAAATGGAGAAAATGAAGTCCCAGAGGTGAAAACCTTTGGCTGCTGAAACTAACGGATGGTTGCCAGTGACAGTAAGATTTAAGCTTTGTCTGTAGGTGACAAATCACTCAAAACCACCCAACTGACTTGTTATGTGCTGAAATACGAGGTAGTTGTATGAGTCCAGTTGATAGCACAGTGTCTACACAAACCTTAGATTACTCAGGTTACTCAGGTTACTGTCTTAAATATGAATGTTAGCCTAGGGCTTCCTGGGCTGCAGCCATTGGTGAGTGGCTGAAACCCCTCCTGCTAGAGGGGTAACTGCAGTTACTAGATAAATATACTGTTTATGTAGGGCTCCATGCCTACAGAAGCAGCAGCTGCACCAGTGTTTTATAGCATAGATGCCCCCTGTACCAGTTTGTGGGAGAGGATGCTTCCTGTGCTGTCTCTTCCAGCTGGATAGCTGACCTCACCAGCCCACAATTCCAGTTTCCAAGCTTTAGTTTTCTCTCTAGCTTCCTGGCCAAGCTCTTCTTCACTGAGCACTTCCATGATTATCTCACCTACTTCACCATCTCATATTAAGCCTATAGTCCAATATTTTCTCCAATAATTTTGTTCTCCTACAGACTCTTCAACATACTGTGCCACCTGTCCTATTCTTGCAACTATCTTCTTTTTACATTTCTGCTTTTTACTAATTCTTCTTCAAAACTTACTTCTCCCCTGTGTCTTTTCTGAAAGAGAAGCAGAGACTCCTCTTTCAAACACAGACAGCTTTGGCTGAAAAAAGGGAATAAAGATCCCCACATGATTAAAAAAAAGGGAATAAAGATCCCCAATAGGGAAGGGGGAGCACAATTCGCTTTGATGCCTGACTTCTCTTTGTGTTATGTCACCTAGACCACAGGGACACTCTTCTCAGGCTAGACTACAGGCTCCATTGTGTTAGAACCACACATTGTTTATTTTCCCTTCAAAGCACTACCATCATTGTTTACAAAACGCATTGCTAGTTTTAGAAATAATTACACTGAAGGAGAAGATACTCTTTGACATCACATGAACCCTTCTGAGATAAATCACAGAAAAATCTAGACAAGATCCATGAACATATATACTGAATTTGCCTTTTTGGATACTTCACTTTGGTCTATCCATTGTTATGCATGACAATGATGTTTAAAATATAAGGGGAAAAGTTTGAAAATATATTTTGCTCAAACACATTTGGAAAAAGGACATGAGAGATAAAATAATGGTTGTTCACATTAGTTTTTGTACTTACCTTTAAGGCTAGACAGTCTGTCACACAGATTTAGGAGGTTAAGGTCCTGTGTTGTATAAATATTTTATAAGGAAATGTATTACCCCAAAGACCTGGGATCAGGTGTATGCCAGAATCATCAAGTGGGAAAATCCAGAGAGCTGTTTTGCAGTTGGTTTTATATTTTAGCTATCCCTCAGTGGTATTAAATGTTTGTTTAAAGGAAAGGGTTTTTTAATCTCCCTATTTGTACTGTGGTGATTTAAAGCAAGTTTTCATTTTATCAGAGTTTTAATTAGGAGAGGGGTATAGTTTCCATGCTCCCCATGGTGGATTTCCAGAGTTAATTTTTTATCAGCTTCTTTACAGCTGCTTGTCACCCACTTCCAAGCACAGACACTACAGTTTGCTCAACTGATCCATCTCCTCTCCCCTGCCAGTTGAAGGAAAAAGTGACTCAAAGAATGAGTATGTGCAGAACCATTTGAAGTACTGAAAATAAAAGAGACACAGAGATCTAGGAAGAACAGTCATGGAAACCTGAGTTCCCTGTTGACCTGGGATTAAGGTCATTGATAACCTGAGATTCACCTTTACTGAGATGCCTTATAAAAATTCCCTTATAAGGTTTGATAATGACAGAGGTGAGCATCTTAAATCATTCTCTGCCCCTCCTCCTGTGTGGTTTATCTTTAGCCAATTCACATGACTGGGCACAGAAGGCTTCAGATGTTAATGGCAGTTTCAGGCGCGATGATGAGAGAAGTCATGCGCTCTGGACCCTACTCGTTGGTACTTATGGTGTGAACAACAGATGGCATCCAGTGAGTGATCCTGAGCCAGCTCATTTCTGTTTCAGAAGATCATTCAAAATGACAGCTGTTGCACAGCATTGAGAGGCATATGCTGTGATGTACGTAATGCCAATACTTTTCTCTGTGCCTCACAAGGAATAGAAGTCAAAGCAATTGTTATGAATAGATCATTATCGGCCATAGCCAAGGAGGCAAAATTAGCTACTAGGAAAAGCAGATCATACCAAAATAAACAATGGTTATGCACAAACCATAACAAGTGACAGCCCCACTGAGCTAGGTATTTTTTGCATATTCAGATATACTGAAGTAAAAGGAAAGTGTAGATGTGGGAACAGATGCAGGGAACTGAATTCTTCACATAATTTCTTATTAAGAAGCAAATTCTTTTTTACAAAACAGAAAAAAGGTAAATTTAACTGTATTTTAAGGAGACAGTGGAGCACTGAGAGCTCTAACTTATGTGAGCAAGTCCTACTGATGCCTACTAGAGGGAATTTTATTTAACATTTGCTTTAGAAGACATGTTTAGTCTGCTATAACTGTGTTGATTGTTAATGAGAAGTACTGTATATAAGAAATCCAAATGTTCCATCTGGCTGACAGTTTTCACTTCAGTTTTTTGTTTGGTGGGTTTTTAGGAGGTTTTAGGAGGTTTGCTGTTGGTCTTGTTTTGGTTTTTTTTTCCTGTCTCCCAGCTGGAAGAAAGTGGGTGACTATTGATCAGAGAAGTGATCTGATCAACAGAATATTGATCAAAAACCGACGTCAGGAGAAGTTAAGGCTGAAAACCAGTGCAAAAGATGTCCAACTGTCATGAGAATGTGACGATTTTATTTCCAACATATTTATGTAACTTTAAATGTAGTACAAACTAATGCTAAAGCCAGTATGCTTTCATGTAGCTCATATTCCACTTCCACTAATAAATGGTCAAAAACACTTAATTAATTTTGATCATAATGGAAAGAACTAGAACCAAACTAGTCATATTTTTATTCTTCTTACAGATAACTAATGCTTCTTCAGAGTCATAACCTATGCCCTTGGCAGAAACCACCACTGTGTTTATTTTACAAAGTTGTTTTTTTTAAGGTCTCGTTGGTAGGTTTGTTATTCTTACAGAGAATACAGCACCACATGCTTCATGAAGTTTGAATCTTCAGAATGTTTAATCTCTCTGCTGTTATTCCCTTATGTAAGGTCTGATATAATAAGAAGCAGATTGGTAAGGTCAGAAGCTGAAAGTGAAGCAAGTGATAAAAAAGCTAAAATGTCTTACTTCTTGCAATAATGCTTTGTTAAATATCATCACTGTAGGGAAACAGCTGAGAAAGATGAACTATGCAATTATTTGAAGTCTCTCAACATCTATCTCTCAACATTCTAAAAAAAGTACTGGAAATAAAGAACATCTGTATTCCTATGCTTCACTTAAAAAACAAATATTCTAGATATTCTTCAGACTGTTTAACTACCTACTGACCACTGCAAACAAACATGCAGTTTTTAGTAACTGTAGTTCTTTCTTTATAGAATCTGAATTCTAAATAATTGTGCTTCTGGCTTGCCAGCAACCAAGTTTTCTGTCTATATTATTTGCAATGATGGTATATGTCTAGTGTGAGAATTGTGTGGCATATAATAATTGTGGTTAGACAGGTGAGATGAATTCCCAAATTTTTAAAGAATTACATGTGATTGAAATCAGCTAAAGTTTTAATATGTAAGCCTGAATATTGTTTTTTTTCCAGTCAACATTCCTCTTAATTTTGGTCTTTCAATCCTGCATCTAGTCTTTTTACTAGTATCCTAAAATTACTATTCATCGTTCCTTTTTCCCCATTCCCTGTTTCCCACACCAAGTTTCTGTCATTTCTCTGTTCCATGGTCTGACAATATAGTAAATCTATTTTTCCATATAAAACTGCCAGGCCATGGGGTAAGTGCAGTTGAATGTTATGATGGAGGCACTGGTAGTATGAGCTTTACAGCAGCCTCTCTACTGCTACATTTGGTTTACCATAACATTCAACAGCGCAGATGGCTTGAAAATTTCATTTTTAGCACTATAGAAATTCCCACAGGTACACAGAATGAATTTTACTATTCACATTTTCTCACAAAAAAAAAAAAGAAAAAAAAAAAGTATCTGTCTGATGCCATCTTCTTATTATCATTCAGCATGGTCACTGGCAATGAATAATTCCAAGAATGCAAAAATCTGGGGTTTATAAGCAGCTATCTGCCAGATTACTGTGTACTTTATGAGTATGGTCTAGTCTACTGGGGCCTGATGAGTCCATCTGGCAGGCACCAGGAAGAGCATCTTGGTCAACAGCTTGCCAAGCTGGTAAAGAGGGCTTTTAACTAGAGTTGCTGGTGCAGGGAGAACCTCAATCCATCCCACTCCTACCAGTTTGATGCCAGTGTCAGCAAGAGATGTCCAGAGTCTGGAGAGAGATCACAGGTCAGCAGGAGAGCTCCTGAAACAGCTGGAAGGAATTCCAGCCACTCCAGCCAGTAAGTTGATTTCATTGGGGGCATCAAATTAAATGCCTCTATGCAAACGCATGTGTTATGGCAAATAAGCAACAGGAGTTGGAGACGTGCTTGGAGATTTGTGCACACCTGCAGGTCTGTGATCTTATTGGCACCACAGAGACGTGGTGGGATGGCTTCTATGAACGGAGTGTTAGAATGGAAGGTTACTGGCTCTTTATGAAGAACAGGCAGGGAAGAGGGCATGGAGGTGTTGCCCTCTGTGTCAATGACTGGCTGGAGGGCAGGCAGCTGTGATGGGATGGATGAGGAGCTTATCACAGAATCAGCTAGGCTGGAAAAGACCTTGGAAATCAGCAAGTTCAACCTATGAACTAACACCACCTTATCAACTAAACCATGGCCACATCCAGTCTTTTATTAAACACCTCTAGAGATGGTGACTCCACCACCTCCTGGGCAGCACATTCCAGTGCCCAGCCACTCTTTCTGTGTAGATTTCTTTTTTCCTAATGTCTAGTCTGTATATTTGTAGTTTATTATGGGTCAGCACTAAACGGAGGGAAGGAACAGGTGGCATTATAGTGTGGGTCAGAGGAGTGCATCGTGACATTAATCCAGTACAAGTTTCCTGCTGGCACTTCCTATTTTCTGCTTTATTCTCTGAATAATGGATGTGGATATTGGCTCAGGTATGTGCTTTGTTAACACATCTGTATGCTACACTTCAGATTTAAAGTTCCTTCTAGAACTTGGTCCTTGTTTGGACCAATTTTAGACTGGTAAGGCAGTCTGGATAATTACCTGGATAACACATTCTACTTGTTCATCATCTTAGCAACAACCAACTTGTCTATTTCTAGCACCTTTGGGAGGAGGACATGTACTCTTTTCCCAGGAAATTTTGTGAGGGAATAGAAGATACGGGACAATGATTGTTTATCTACAGTCTATTTATATTGATTTCTGTACAAATGTTCCACAAGGTAGTTGAGATCCTTGGAATAGGAATTTTCAAGAGCACCCACACAGGAGACTCAGCTGAAATTTTTGATTCTGTAGCAGTGGAAAAATCTGGATTACATTTATTGACAAACACCAACAGACATTAAGAGTCATGAAGAAGTAAAAATATTTTAAAGATTGCACAAGGAAATAAATACTTTTTACCTTGGTAAATAAAGGAATAATACAAATGTCATTGGACAAATAATAGAAGGAACTTTGAAAAGAATTCATATGGAAAAATACCTACAATAGAAAATCCAAGTATCATATCAACTAGAAGGCACAAAACTAACTGGTCTGAAATCAGACAGCATAAGGTGGAGATGATGAGAAAGGAAAACACAATTCTGACTTCTAAGAGCACAATCCTGCTACTCCTGCTGGCTTTAATTAATCTTGATTTAATTTCCCAGATAGAAAATAGACAAGTTCTCTCCTCCTTCTGTTGTCTGTTATCTATAACCCACAGATTACAGAATCAACCCATTCCTCTAAGACCTAACAGGAGCCAGTCAGCACTGGATGAAGAGTCAAATAATGATAAAACATGTTTTAAGGTCACTGGGAAGGAAAAGAAAGAAGCTGTAAGAATAAGCTTGATCATTTCTGCCTGGAGGTCAGGTAATGGATCCAAGCATTATCAAGGCAGAAGTCTGGAATGCACAGGGTGGCTGCTTTGCTCTTTGTAGAAGTGGTGCAAAGGAATAGCCACAGAATAGTATTTTTATCCTTGCATGTCCCATGGACCTAAAAATCAAGCAGTGGGATGGAGATTTGGAGGTACCTTGATCATGGTTCCCAACCATATCAACTTCTCAGAGTTAATGACTTGAGGTTAATTTTATGGAAACAGAAGTAAAAGAATTTGCCATATTGAAGTAATATAATTAGAAGATGTACTATATGGAATGCAATTGTCCTTATGATTCACAGAAAAAATGCAATTTCACTATTAGCAAAACATAAACTTCATCTTCATTGTTCTGTTATGAAGTGTTTCTGCATGTTATTAAATATTTTTTATTTAGCATTCCCAAGATCTTGTTTCTGTAGTGAATGAAATATGACTTCCAACTCCCTGTAAATGACTCTACTTGTAAAAATGAATTAATTTTTTTATATAACAACTTTAAAAAATCTACCTTTTTTGTAATGAGTTAAAAAAATGAATCATTCACAACACTAAACAAACAAAATAGTTGAATAATATTTCACATTTTTTTAATCTATTTAGTTTGTTCTCTCAAATTATTTTATAAAACATACTTTACATAATTTTAAGACTTTTGTCACTAAGTATGCATTTATTAAACATATAAGATAATTTTATCATTAAATCTAAATAAGTTACATGTTCAAGAACTTCAGTTTTGAAGAACAGCTATGTCTGGAGTGAAATTTGAAAAGAAGCAACAATTCAATCTATAGCACCTATTTTCTGTAGTTTATCCTTCTTTAAAATACTAAAAAGACATCTATGAAAAAGATTATTTTTCCCCACATGAAACTCCTAACATCATCAGTTATGAAACAAATACAATGCAGTACAATGAGGTATATACCGCAGAGATGCCATTTAAATATATAAGAAATTCATTTGTTAAAAGGAAGAAGAGCTAAGAGAATTACAAAAAAATTAATAATGGAAATTTGTTCATTGTGTCTTCCTAAAACACATTTTTCAAAAATTATTTCATAATAGATCACTTCATTTTTATGTCTCTTATTTATACTTCCAAATTTTTATTGAATATGTAAGAGCAAATGACCTGATACTGTGAAGGGTAATCATAAATTAAAACTGTAGTTGCCAAACAAGAAAACCTTAACTTATATACTCTTCATTCAGCTACAGATTTGCATCAAGATTTACAAATCATTAGTAAAAATAAACAAGATGTGTTTCAAGAAATCATCACAGTCAAAAGCGTTACACTAAATCTTACTTTTATTCTTTCTTACCTTTAAAGAAGACAAAATTCCCCTCACTGTTTTCATAAACTGCGTCAATGCTGGGAGGCAGTCCCCTCCAGAAGTAGGTGATCTGCATGGGGTATCCATCCATCACCCTGTTGTTTCTGACTCGCCAAAACCACTGATCCTGGAAACCAAACATGTGCTTCTTATTACATTTATATGAATTCACTTGCTGCCTTGAAAACACTGAGCAGCCTATCCTCGCATCTTTAGGGCAGACCTTTTGCCGTTTGGGTAAGCACATTGTGTTTGCATTCAGGTGACATTACAGATGTTTAGGAACCACTTCTCGCTGAGGTGGGAATGAGCTGCACACGTGTATCCTGTGTTGGGAGCAGGGAGCCCTGGTGGAACACACAGCCTGTTGTGTGAGATGATGTACCTTCCTCAACTGCATTCCTACAGGGACCCAATTTAACATTTGTGCTTTTAGACTGAACCATATGCTTATGTGAATGCACAATATAATGAGACTACAGACAGGCTTTGAAGATCAATTAATTCTGCAGGCCATTTTCTTTCAGTGGCTGCTAACAGTGAAAGGTTGATAGAGATAATGTAACGTTACTACATCAGTCCAGTAAGAATTACACTTTGATGACAATTTTACTGTAGTGAAGTTTAGCAGTCTTTCCAAGCAACATTAAATAGAATGGTTAATATTACAGCCATATATATATATATTTACATAAAATAGGTGCTAAATCCAGCTAAATCCAATACGTGTCACATTAAATTGGTATCAATAAAGATGGCATTGCTTTACCTCCTCAAATCTTATAACAACTCTTTCAGTTCATTCAATATTTAGAGATGAAGGATAGGCTAAGACCGTATTTAACTCCTTAAACACATTCAAACATTTTTCAGCATTACTATTATATAAAACAAATCCCCTTAATAATAAAGTGATGTTCTGTCAGATATCTGTCATAGCTTTACATGGCAGTTCTTCCTCTGTGTAAGGAACAAAGATTTCACAGTCCAAAAAAACCTGTAAAATCATCAAGTCAACAAATATCTTCTTGAGAATGAGTTATGTTTCAGATGTAGTGATTTGTGGAGTAGATTTGCACTATTTCATTTGGATAACAAGACCAATAAAATACATTTTGCAGATTTGATATTGATTTATATGTCAAACTGTATTTCATACCTCATATTGCTCACTTGCAGTATAATAGTTAGAATATTCTTATCTATTTTTTGCTCAAATTCCTTAGCAAAACAATAACTTTTCCTGCTATACTATTAAAATCTTAACAACAATACAGTTATGGCAAAATTGGAATGTTTGATTCATTCAGCATATACCCATGAATTTGTTTTTAAATCTATTTATATGTATACATAGGTGTATATGAGCCATTGCCTTTAATGTCTAAATAATCCATTCTGAAGCATAATTGTGAACATAACATGTCATATTCTCTATGTTCTCTCTTCTGCTGATGGAATGTTGTAGACTTCTTATTTTCCTGATCTATTTTCAGCATACTTACCTATTCTTGCAATAACCATGAACAATGCGGTATTGCTCACCAGTAAGGATCCTACAGGTTTCCACAAAACTAAAATCTTGAATATTTATAATTTTAGCAATTTTGTGGTCTTGTTTAAACAGAGAGAGTCTGGCATATGATTCATCAATAGATGTTATTTCAGGGAATCAGCAAATATCTGGAAATGTCTGAGGGCAGAACTGAAAGTTTGGACCATTTATAAGATTGGGGAAGGTAGGTGTTGGCAGAGGCTGATAGGTAAATTTTTTAATGCAAATTTAATTTTCCAGGCGGACTTTCCTATGAAAGTGCTGGGCTCAATGGTTTTAGACTGACAGAGTTCAAACTCTGGAACTCAAGAAACTCAGCATGTAGCTGCAAAGTGTGCCAAGGACCTTTCTGAAGTATCAGATGGGATAGGCTCTGCTTATAGAAAGAATGCATCATTTCAGCACATTTATCTAAATGTAATTAATTCAGCTTAAACAAAGTTATACTTACCAGCAATTTTATCATCTGCATTCTGATAAACATGTACAATTACTGAAAGTATGTTTTCACAACAGTTTAGCTATTATTGAAATTCAATAGAGGCACAGGCCAAAAGAAAGCATATTCACTCTAATAAAGCTCTTTCACACTTTAAGTAAATAGCTTGAAACAGTTTCTCTGGCAAAACACTTCTCAGTGTATTTGTTTATGTTGAACAAACACAGTTTTATCTCTTTTGAGAAATGGTGTGTATTGAGAAACCCTTTGCCTTTCCCACTAAATATACTTTTTATTATTTTGTTTCCCCAAAACACATTAATTACAGCAGACAGGTGGAACACATGACTTGTCACATGCACTCCAATGCAAAGCCTGACAAATGCTTACACTGAATGCACAGATTTTAGTGTCTTTCCTTGCTGGCTAGCAAATGCCTCTTTGTAAGCATCTGTAAATACCCAATTGTTTCACAAACATGGATCAGTCCTGTGCAGCTGAGATCTGGCATAATAATGGATCATTAAATATTATGACTATAAACATACCAAGTAAATTAAACTTGGACAATTATTCCCAGTTCAAGAAGCAAAACTGAAACAAACAAAAATCAACATTTAATTAAGACAGGGCAATATATCTAAAACCCAGAAAATGGGCATTGAGTGAGAGGAGACTGTAAGCTGTTTCAGAAAGACAATGATGGATAAAGAGTAACAGTCAAATGAAGAAGCAGTAGCAGTCACTCAAATTGAAAGTTTTGGCATTTTCTTAGAAGGGCTATTTCTGAGAAAAAAACCCAATAAAGCTTTTTAGAGAAAACAAACTAAACAAAGGTCATACATAAATCATTCTGCACTGTCAGTAAATGCTTTAGGTATTTTTTTCTTGTGCATTTAAAGGGACTAAAATATAGTACATTGTGTATGATCATATCATATCATATCATATCATATCATATCATATATCTTCCTTATAAAAACACTTCTTTATTAACAACTCAGAGAATCTTGAATGGAGGAGGGTATTAGAGTAAAAAATATCTCATAATGCATAATTTTCATACTTTATTGGTAGATATAGTCTTCTCCCAATCTTAGAATATATGATTTCACCTTTTTTAGTGATGATTGTGTTAAATTGTTCTTTATATTTCATTCTATGAATGTTTCAATCTGTACTCCTATGAATAATTAATTTCCACTTCAGTATTTATTATCAACCTAAATATCTTTCAGATTCCTTAAGGGACACAACCGATGTGTATGAGAATTAAAAACAATCTCCAGGTATTTTGGTTCATCCATAATACACAAACTAGAGGAGCTTTTAGTGCAAAATTAATGGAGCTTTCCTGTCTAAGCACCTCATTTTCTCTTATGTCCCTGGACCAACAACCATTGTGAACATTAAAACATTAGTTTGTTACAAACTGTCTAGAGATCTGGCCTTTATTTTATACCTAATTAACTCTATCTACAATTCTGTAACGACACATGACACTCTCACTCAAGTTCAAATGATACCCAGAAAAACAGAAAGATTGCCCAACGTGATAGACATTCCAAAAAACCTACAACAAGCTAGAAAGAAGGAAAAAATACCTTTTGTAACTACTTGGAGATGAAGGCAGATAAAGATTTAAGGCAGACAGGTGCAAAACAAGGACAAATTGCAACTGAAATTATACCATTTTGACTATGATTACAAAAATGTGTGTGAACATCCAGTAATTTGGGAAATACCCTTGCACTGTACAGAAAAAAATCTCTGTGAATTTCTGCCTGACTTGATATTTAAGTGTATAATATAGTGCTGTTAGGGGTATTCCCTTAACAAGATGGAGTGAGATGCAAAATTTAATAGCTACAGCCGATAGGGAGAGAAGTTTTACTCTTTCTAGATTCCACAGGATTACTGTTTGGCCTATTTAATTTGAAAAAAAGAAAAATTCAAATAAGCATAATACTTCTCCCTGAAATAAATGTCAATCAAATCAAACACTAGATTTCAATCAATACTGTATCTTAATATTATTGACAAAATACATCAAGGTATCACATTGGGGCTTTTGTTCTCCCACAAGCATACTCTGACCATGTGCAAAAGCAAGCCTGTGTCAATGGAAGATTAAACACACCCAGCAGCTAAGCAAAACGGCAGCAACAGACAAATGACACAAATGTCTGACACATTCAGACAAATCAGTACCCTTCTACTTTTCTTTTTATCTGAGCATTGCATATAAAAAAAAAAAAAAGCCAGTGGCAAATATTATACTAAGCTGTTAAATAACTTTAAATTTTTCTCTTAGAAAGAAAGAAGGCTTCCAGTTACATACAGAGAAATTTACCAAAGGACGGAGCCTGCAGAAACTACATTTCAAGCCTGTGTCCAAGGAGACAATAAACTTTCCTTACTATACACCTTTATGTGGTATTAAGAAACTAAATTTGGGAAATGCAAGGTATAGTTATTGTAACTAAATCAAAATAAATTTGGAAAATCCTTTTAAAAATCTTGATCTAATATCAAGGCACTTTTCCAAATCTACTTCATCAGGCCATGAATTTCATCAGGGAATCTCAGTGCTGCTAATAACAGGCCTGTGGCATGTGGAATTAAAGCCTTTGTGCCTACTTATTTGAGGAATTCCAAATTCCACTACTTCTTTAGTAACATCCATTTTCAAAATTCTGAATTTGGAATTTATAGCACTTAAGCCACAGGAAATTACTGCACAGAATAGGGGAAAAAAAGCCAAAAGCATTTGAGCAACTTTCTGGGAAATAATTTTAATTGAGCAGAAAATAGAAGATACAGTCCATGGGATTTAGATGCAGAAAAATTATTAGCACAATTTATCTATGAGAAGGATTCTGAAATTATTTTTCTTTTCTGTTTTGTTTTTTTTTTCTCAATATAGAATTTGCAGTGAAACTACAGACTAGCCCTACTTCAGTTCCTACACTAATCCATGGCAGAAAACAATTGGCTGTATTGAGACCAGAATCAGACATTAAATAGATGCTACCAGTCTAGCTCATTTTAGGAAACAATTAACTAAATGGACTATTCTATACACACAGAGAATACTTTAGCTCAGCTCATTATTAAGCTGGTTCACATTAAGAACAAACAAAGCTCCTTTAAAACTACAAAGGACTGTTATCCATTCATTAACAGATAGATGTACAATGCATCACTTATTTGAACTTATAGAAACAATTCATCTTTCCTAATGTGTTTGGGACAACAGCATGGTTACCCAGTTAGAACAAGGCATAAATGTGAGAAGTTAGAAAAATCTCAGCATTTCCTGTGTTGAGATCCTGAGCCTCCCGACGATATCCTCACTGGAAATGAGACCAACACATCGGATTCAAAACAAAGATGTCACCAAATGCTTTCTCAAGTAAGGAATTTACTTCCTTGATGTCAATTATTAAGCGCTGTTACTATTTACTGTTGATACCCAATCAGACAATAGAGAACTCCTGTAGAAAAATTAAAACCATTGTTCGTTATGGACTTATTCTTTTCCTTAACAACATGTTAAGGCTAACTAAAACCATGAACAAAACAATTAACTACTGTGACTCAGCATAGGAGCAAGTGAAAAACTGTCAAAAATGTCCTGTTGTTGAAAATGGGAAGCGCTAAATTGAGCCTGCTTTAAAGTATCTGTCTTCAGCTAAGCTGAGGTTCACTGGTGTAAATACATTTTCAAGTGGAAATATTATGTAGTGATTTTATGTAGGAAATCTTTGTTAAGTAGTATGCTAAGCATGTTCTTATCTGTTCTTCTGTATTGCTAACACAATAAAGTGATGTCAAGTAATTTATTCAGGGTCCAAAATGGCTGTGTTTATGCTAAAACCTGTCTTCTTGGCATATTATTCTGAATCCTAAATATTGGCCTGAATAGTCTCTTTCACTCATATGACATGTGCAAAACTGATTTTCACTGTTTATGCTGAAATCTGTAGCTAAGCTTTAAAAAAAAAAAAAGAGCTAAAGCAACCCAGAAATTAGACTTCAAAGATCAAGGAAAATATGAAAGTAATCAATTTATTTTTTAGAAAGGACTCAAAGGGTTATGGCATTTCATATGCCCTCTGACTCTCTTCACAAGAGAGACCTCTTTTCCTCCCTCATTTTTAAACTGCTGTACAGATCTCCTTCATGGATCACGTATACAACAAAATTGAAATATGCAGTCTTGCTTATCTGAAATCTGGTTTATGCACTGCCAGGACAACAGGATGTAGCAAGAGGAACCGTGACTGAAGCTGGAACAAAAATACCTCCTTTATCCTCAACATCAAATTCATAAGTATGATAGATTACCCAAAACATTGGCACTCTCTCTGAAAACCATCCTGAAATTTTTAGTGATTTCAATAAAATGCATTTGAGTATTTCCACTTCTAGGGCTGCACAGTGATGGATCCAGGATGCAGAGTTTCACCTCCTTTATTTTGCCTTTTAATTTTTTCCTTTCTCTCTAGTCTTCCTTGTTTTACTCTTTCTCTAATGGGTACTTTGGTCAATATTTTCAGGGTGCCAGTGCCCAAGCAGTGGCAGAGGTAGCTGCAGGGGTGACCTGTGCTGGAATACTGCAGGGAATGGCTGAGCTCCTCAGCCAACCTGCGGCCTCTGTGGTAATACATTTAAGAAAGGCCAAAAGCATTGCTCCCCACTCAAGTTTTTTTCATATTAAAAACAGTTTCATGATCACTAGCTGAGTTTCGAAATTTTTCATTTTATTTTCAATTTAAAAATACTGAACGTTTGACAACAAGCTACATAAGAATTCTGTAGTTCTTCAACAGACTTTGAAGAGAACCTGCACATTTTTAAACTAGATTCTGCAAATCACTCCTTTGTGCTGTATTTTTCTCATCTGAAAGACAAGATTCATTGTTAGCTATTTGAAGTGGTGTTATTTTGTCCAATGTCATAAACATAAAAAGAAGATAAAACTATTCATATTTTTAGAATGGTAGAATCATAGGAATATTAAGGTTGGAAAAGATCTCTAAGATCTAAGATCATCTGAGTCCAACCTTTGAATACCACCACGCCCACCAAATCGTGCCATGAATGTATCTGTGAAGCTTATTTTGGTTGTCGTACTTTGAATTTTTCCTAATTATCATGCATATTACAAGGCAAATGTATAAAAAGTGCACGATATTGTGAATTTACATTACCTCTTCAACATATAAAAAAATATTCAGCCAAGTACCATGTGCAGTTTGGTCATTTGCTGTGCAGAAATTATTTTGGACACCTACTTGGTTGACTGTTAGTGTATCCAAACACTTTGTGCGATTCCTTGAATATTGAATGTATAAGACATAAAAAGAAAAGCATCTCTTAAAAATAGACCCTAGGCTTAAAAAAAAAAATCAAAGGCCAATATTTATTATTTTTTTTATAAACAGTCTTTGATAAACAAACTAACTGAGAAAGCACCTCTTTCAATGAAGGTACTGAATGCAGCCTACTTGCAGAGGCATCCACAGCCACAGCTATAGTTTCTGTTTGTGCAGAGACATCCACAGACATGGCTGTAGTTCCTGTTTGGAAAACATCTTGATTGAAATCCTGGCCCTTTCCTGTCACTGTTCAGAAGTGCAGAAAATAACTGCAGTAACTGTCTAACTTACTTTCATCTGTGTTGCAAAGGTCATATGATTGTTGTTGCCCTGTCCAATTTCTATTGCAGATGAAAACTGTTTATTAAAAAAATATATTCTTTACATTTCAAGTTTAAAAAAATTTATATTACTGCATATCGAAAAAAATAATTCTAAAATAAACATCTATTAAAACTGCTATTAGTATTTGGTGTTCTATTGAAGAAATTAAGAATACTTTGATGTACATTTGTTAAATGTATATATATAAAATATTTTTTAATATTGTATCCTCATTTTGCTACAGCCCTGTTTTCATTAGTAAATTATTCTTTGACTATAGTCTTTCAATTCTTTCAGTCTTATTCAAATATATTGTTTTATAATTTCTTCACTATCAAATTGTATATGAACTTTTTATCAATTTTTTGATGCATATCCATCTGTTGTCTCTATTTTTCCTGTGTGGACAGTACCAGTGGCTTTTTAGCATTTCTTTACTTTGTATACATTAACCTTTCAAAAATATTCTGAAATAATCAAAAGCTGTAAGTTTTTAGGGTCTGATCTGGGCCTTATGTGGATGGTTTCCATGTACTGTATCACCACCACACATTTTCAAAGAGCACTTGGCTCCTCCTGGAAGATCTTCCACATGAGAACTTGTCCACTGTATCTCTTCAGATTTCAAGTATGACAGTAATGGACCTTGCACTATGATGCAGCTTCATGATGATATTGTATTTTCTGATCTGTTCCACAGTATATACATATAAGTAGTGACAACTCAGGTAATCAATGGTTTATCTTTACCAACTGAACATATAACTTTTTTAAAAATAGTAACAAAAATAAATAAACAAAATCAATCTCCATTTGGATGGGTTTCTGTATTCCTAACTGAATTGAGCATTTCAATTCGTTCTGATTTTGTCCAAATAACTAAACTGACTGAGACACTATAAAATGTTCCCATGGCCACATGGTTATGATCCAATATGAAGAAACAAATAGACAGACATAAAAGAAGCAAAATAAAGATGTGTAAAGACATCAAATCTAGGCTTGCAGCCAGGAATCTCTGGAATGTTCAAATTCCCCCTAATGCTCTGTAGGTATCAGCACATGCCCATGAAGTACTGCACAAAACCTTTCATCCACGTGATGAACATCAGGCCTTTACAGAGCAGTTAAATGTTTATTTTCCTCAGCACTTTGAGACTACAAAACCATGTGTAAATTTTCTTGAATCCAGTTCTGTTGACCCTCCCCATAGGGAGTTAACATAAAAGTAAGGGGTTCCATGAATTCATGGAGCAGTGGTGTGTTCTGCACCATGGAAAGACAAGAAAATTGAGCATTTTTTATTACTTAAAAAAATACTAATTTTCTTGGTTAGAATTGCAAAACTTTCTCCTTGTATTGAGAAAAAAAGTGTTCTGTTGAAGTATTTTATATTTAAACTGTAAATATTCTAACAAAGATGAGACAAGTATAGAAAAAAAATCACAATTTCATTAATACATGCTTCTGCCTATGTAATATGACACAAACAAGGGATCCTTGATACATCATCTTTAAAATCAGGCAGGTATATAGAAGGCACTAAACAATAAAAAGGGGTGAAAAAGGTTTAATGAGTAGTTGCACTATGATATGAGGTGAAGAAATTTGCTTTGTAGTAGCTATCCTCTTATCCTTATAAAGAATTGTGGAAAACACCAAGTTGGAATGTAGATTGGCTCTCTCAGAGGCCTGCATTTATACAAGTTATGTCAACACATGATCATGGTTCTTGGAAATATCATGGGACACGTGATGAACATAATCTTCAAAGGAGTTAAACCTCCTTTTGCATTGACCAACACCTACTTCTTGATATTTCTCTTCCAATTTCTCATCCCTTTTTGATGGATTCTTTGGGAAACTGGATAACCCATTATTTTCTGCAACAATTTGCTAGCTTAAATCTGGCAAACGTATGAGCCTCTAATCTATTTGAAAGCTCAGTAACGCTGTACAACTCTCTCCATCCCCCAAAATAATCTTTGATATTATATGTCACACTCTTCGCTTTTCTTCTATCCTTTTGCAGCCTTTTTTAACATTACACAAAAAAAAACCAAACCAATAACTGTGGACTACCTTTTTCCCATTAATGAAATGGTGAAAAATATTTGAAAACATGTGAATTTTTCTAGGAATAGGCAGAATATGAGCATAATAACATTTTCAAGATTCTTTTCCCAGCTCCACAGTATTTCCTATCGCAAAACTATATTGCCTTTCCAACAATAGCATAGATTTTAGAACAGGAATCTCCTTCCTGGATAAGACCAAGTGTACCACCTAGGATCCTATAGAAAAATTAAGGATTTTTTTCCACAATTGTTGGTAGATTATCGTTGCTATCCATCTTGGCCCACGAGAGGAGAATAAAGAATAATAGGGTTTGTGTGAATATATTTTTTCTGCAATTTCACATATAAACCTGTGAAAATGGTCCAGCACAGACTTATCTTTCTCCAAGCAAAACAGACTAACCGCTGAGATGAAATCAGAATAATTTTGAGGTTTTATTCCACTTGTCTACACTTATCACTTTATCACTTCCAATATGATGCTTCACCGTCTGCCTGAGTGGTGAGCAGATTATTTTAAAAACTACAAAACTGCAAATACGTCTGAATCATCAGGTTCTCTGTAATGACTCAAGCACTCTCTGAAAATCAAAAAGGGCAGAGTAGAGCAAAATCAACTACCTTTCTTAATTTTTACCACCAAAATATATAGGGTATTAAATGAGCAGGGAATGGAGGTTATAGGCCTTGATAAACAAAAGTTACAGATAATCCAAGAGAAGGTACGACCTTTTTCACTGAAATTTCTAGATGTAGGCTGCAAAAACACTGAAAGAAGTCAAATGGAGAAATTATGAATAAGCCAAAGCCATAAATACTTGTTTCTAGTTTCATTAACTCAGGTAGATATTCCTGGCAAAGCATGAAGATTAGAAAACTCCAAATAGAGAGGAGGATTCACCTGGTAAAAAAATAATGTGCACCTACATCAATAGGTTTGTGGCTTGTGAACTATGGCATGTCCATGAGATCATTTAGCAAATTTTCAGCTAAAGGAAGCTTCTAAGTCTGTTTTCAATGTGGAAATAAAATAGAAGTCATTAACATTCACTCCTTTTGGTTAAAAGCTTTTTGAAGATGAGGCAGTAACAAACTATGTCCACCAGGATTACCCAAAATAAGCCATCAAAAGTCTATCGTTGATACTGTAGGAACACAGAAATTAGTATTCTGAACATTTTTTTCTAGATGTAATAAAAGATTTAATTTCCTTTAAACCGTGATATTTTTACTAGAAAGAATTGTGGTATTTTATATTTATATTATTTATATGACTTATCACTATATCACCTGTATTTTCCTATTTCTGTCACATCCATAAATTCATATGCAGATGTATTTCTTTTCATATGTAAATGGAAGTCACAGCCCACGGCAGGGAAGTTGGAATAGATGACCTTTGAAGGTCCCTTCCAACCCAAACCATTCTGATTCGATGATTCTATAACTAATAATAGGAAAACATTTACAAGAAAGTAAGAGGAAAAAAAACCCAAACATTTAAAGAATAAATGAAATGTGCAGTAAATGGAACAGTGACATTACAGTTGTAAAGAAA
This sequence comes from Vireo altiloquus, assembly GCA_013396875.1. Classification (NCBI taxonomy): domain Eukaryota; kingdom Metazoa; phylum Chordata; class Aves; order Passeriformes; family Vireonidae; genus Vireo; species Vireo altiloquus. The sequence continues at coordinate 2,730,963 of VZRF01012388.1, forward strand.
GAGGGATGTCAGTGAGTGAGGACATGGCATAAACTGATGGAAACCACAATATATAGAAATACAACACGTGAAATCAGCTGTGCCAGTAACTCAAACTGACATTTATTATATCTCTGAAAACCTAAAATCATCATATGCCTCCCTTGAATCTTCATAATTCATGCATGGTTTTGCACACATATGCAATTCAATGTAATCCTATATGCAGACGCAGTATGTGCTCATCCTACCACTTATCCTGTCTTTCTGCCTTCTCCACACTGCACATTGCATCAAATCTCTGAGACCAGAAGAATTTGGAGTGCCCTGATGAGTCATGTCAGAACCACAGGTGGAAGCAAGAAAGGGTGAGTAATTAAAATATTTCCTCCTGACTGCAGTAGTTTAGGACAGTTCATACACAATGAGATACTGAAGCTGTTCTAACCTGGACAAGGTTCTTGACAGTATCTCACTCTTGTAATACACTCTTTGTAGGGAAAATGGAAGAGGACCTGTCCTGCTCATTTCAGGGTCATCCCACCTCTGTCTACATATGCATCCTCATAACAAGTAGACTCTCAAGGTGAGGCTGTCCCTGTGCAGAGCAGAGCAGGACAATCCCTACCAGCACTGCTGACCCACATTCAGCTTTCCATCAACCAGGACTCCCAGGTCTCTTTCCATGGCTTTGCACTCCAGCATCGTGTTCCCAAATCTGTCTGTACATCCTGTGTCACTCTGTCCCAGGTGCAGAATCTGGCACTTTCCCTTGTTGAATTTCATATGGTTGGTGACTGCCCAGCCCTCTGATTTGTTCAGGTCTCTGCAGGGCTTCTCTGCCCTAAACAGAGTAACCATCTCCTCCCAACTTAGTGTCATTGACAAACTTAGTATGCCTTCAAGTTCTGTTCCAAGGTATTTGTGAAAGTGTAGAAGAGAACTGGCCCTAAGATGTGAACCCCACTAGTGACTGGCCACCAGCCTGATGTAACCCCATTTAATATAATCTCTTTTTGTTCCCCACATTTCTGGGCAGCTTCAACCCCAAGGATTCTCACTAGCACTCAGTTCATCAAGTTCTGGCATGCCATCCTGCTGCTTCTCACTGGCAATTGCTTATCACTGCTTTTGTCCTTTTTCCCCTTCCAATCTCGTCTAAAACTCTGTCAATGAGCCCTGGTAGCTCCTGTGCTAAAGTCCTTTCTCTCCTTTGAAAAATGAACTCCTTGTAATGTCCTGTAAGTGAGCATATGAGAGTTATTTTGGATTCAAGCTGCTGCAAGATAAGAGGCTAATATATGCTTTTGATCTGCCTTTAATGCTTCTGTTCTCTGATATTGTGCTGATGAAAAAAATAAAAAAAATTCCAGGTACTAAATCTAACTTTGAATGGTATAGGGCACAGCTAAGTAAATTTTCTCTCTGAAGGACATGGTAGGATTAAGAAAAAGACTGTAGAAAATCCCACAGTAATCAGTGGGTGAACAGTGACATTTCTGGAGTGCCTCAGCTTTGAGGTTGACAGAAATGGCCAATGAGAAAACCAAGCCATTAACAGTGAAACATCCAGAAAACATCTCTCATGACAACGCAAATTTGAAAATTATGGATATTCGATTGTCTGCTCACTGCCTCTGTCACTCACACACAGGGATTAGATCATGAAGAAAGTGAAGGAACTTCTAACAGTGAATATGTAATATCGTAAACCACATCTAATTAGAGATAAGCTGGGAATGTAAAATTTAAAGCAGTAAATGACTGTGGGTGTTATAAAGGGCTGGCCAGACATCACTCCAACACATCATCAAAGGCTCTATCGTGATAGGATTGAGGAGAAATGCTGGTGCAGTCTTAGGGAGAATGGGAAAGGATTGAACTCCAGCATTATAAAGCATAACCTTTGACTTAATACAATCTATTCTCCTTGGTAAATATATTTTCACTAGATATATATGTCAAATGAATTGAAATGGTCACTGTGTCATTTTGATTTATTGACTGGAAATACAGCATAATAAAATTTGATTTTGTATACAAAACCAGTTTTTTATTTCATATACTTGGTATTACAAGCTTAACTGTTGTTTCTTTTGTGATTTTACCTAGTATTTATTACTCATAATAGACAGTACTCCCTTATACCAAAGGCAGTTAAAACCAAGTAAAATCATCAGGGTGTTATAGTCAGTGGAGTTTTTTCCCATTACTTTCAAGTGGGCCAAGTTTTCACTCGATAGGCAAGAAAAGCAATTAAAAAATATTCAAGCTATAGCTTATAAAAAAGAAGGAAATGCAGCATTTAAGTAAATATCTGTTATAAATTTTTGATATTTACCAGTAGATTGTAAATAGTGTGAATAGTGTTTCACTAAGTTGTTGAAAAAATAAACATTCATGTTGTTTTACATTATTTAAGATCTAGACTATTTAATAGTGCAGTGTTTTGCATAGGAAATGGCTAATTTAGAGGAACAAATGAGATCAGTTTATTTGCATTTAAACTCCTGCCAAATTTTACGTTGTGGACCCTGAACCCCTTGAAAGGGAAAAAAAAAATTCAAAGAAATAAAAAATATACAAATACTGCTAGAATATAAAGCTTTGGTTGTAAACCAAGATTAAGTAAGTATAAGCAAATAATACCACTGCTTGAAAAAGCTTACATTACAAGCCATTCCAATTGTTTTCCAAAATGTTTACCTAAATTAGTTGAAAGGCCACAATTTTATAGAACAAGAAATTTTAATTAAGACTTTTGCTTGAAGTGTTTCTGCAATTACTCCCTTTGGTTCCATTAGGATGTAACCTCAATTAAAATGTATTGTTAATATTACAAGATAACACTTGCTGGTGGCACAAAATTGAAGATATTGCCTCCATGTAATTTTAGATTATTCCTTGCTGCGAGGTTTTGCAATTATTTTTTGTCAATAATGGTTTTTTCTATTCTCTTGGCAGCTGAATATTTTTAATCAGTACAGCCAAACACTAAACCTCTGAAAACAGGCAACTTCTACAAAATTAAATATCTTCTGCACCCTAGAATTCAGTTAAAGCTTTTTGTTATTCATTTTTGCTGTATAAAAGTAACAAGTGAAGAATTAATAGGGTCACAGGATTCTTTGACTTTAGGAAACAAATATTGTAACTGTGAGGGGAAAAATCCCCAGGATTTCATCTTTTCAATTTAATTGACATCATTAGTCCTTTCTCAAGTGATAATGTCCTTTGAAGGCCTTTATCTTCCCCACTGAGATTCTCTGTCCATTGTTGGGTTATGCATAGGAAATAAATTTACCACATTAGAGTCTTTTCATGTGCATTTTCTTATCTGTATTTTTAATGTCTTTCTCTTATTTAATAGTGATATGCAGAACCATATATGTTCAGTATTCCTTACTTTTGATAGTATGTAAAACTTGTGATTGAAAACACAATTTTTAATGGTCAAATGGATTTTAGAAAAAACTCTTGTCATATGGGGAGGAAAAAAGAGACAGTTATATTCAACAACTAATAAAAAAAGCAATTCTAAATGCATAAGAAACAACACATAAGCACACTGTCATTTGTTGGAGGATTATTTTTTTGGAGAGAGAAAAAGTAAGAATTCTATTTTCTTATTCAACTTACAAGTATTTTCGTAAGAATATATAAAAAATTTGATGCATTCTATCCTTTTGCATAAAGCAAGTAACAAAGAGCTTCAGATTCTCCCAATTCCAGTCTATTTTAAAAAATGCATTTAAGGAATGACTGATTCTTTGAATTGTGGCCAATGGTTTGCAAATATTTAGTATCATATTTTTCAGTGTTTATTAGATTAAAACTAAATCAGAAATAATAATTTGTTTAGATTCACATTTAACTGCCGAAGACTTTTAAACTTTGTCCCAAAGCCTGCTACCACATTTGTATAATAATTCACACAATTCACTCCAGTGTTCCTGTTAAACTCAGACTGCTCAACTCTCTGTGAAAACCTTAGAAGATCTGAAGTGCTCCTTTTTATCTGCAAGGACTCTCTGGGTTAGGGAGTGCACCTTGTGGGTATTAATGGCTCATCATCAGATGGTGAGGGTTTCAAAGAGACAGGACCAAGTCAACCTTTGAATAAAGTATTTTAGCTCAGAGCCTGACCCTAGGAAGGAGAATGATTTCCTCTGAAAGCTGACCCAGGGGAAGGAGGCAGCAGAGCATCTGTCTCACACAGCCAGAGAGGGAGGACATTTCCTCCCCTGCACTTCTCTTGTTAGTGTTTGTTCGCAGCTGCCACACACCCCAATCTCTGCCTGGTCACTTTCTCTGAGCTGGAATGAAGTCACAAAACAGTCTCCTGACCAAATCTCACAGGCTATTGCCTCTGATGGTCATTCCAAAGGGGATGGAGCAAATGCTACTGGGAAATGAGTGTGTGAAACAGTCAAACCAGCACATTCACAGAATCACAGAATGCTTGAGGTTGGAAAGGACGTCTAGAGGGTTTGGGTGAATATGAAGAAATACTTGAAACTTTCTTTGGAGTTAAGCAGGGAAAATAAGTTAAGAGAAACATTTTGGGAGGCTATGACTTTTTAGTGCTCATATTTCTATTGCTACAAAAAGTCACAGAAGGGACTTTTTTTTTGCTTATGTTTAAATTGAAATTAAACAAATCATCTGTCTTGCTTTTCTCTCAGGGAAAATAAAATTCAGAAGAATATTAGCTTTCAAGTTCAAGGCAATGCCTCAGCACAGCTGTTAAAGCCACCTCATCTTCCTGAACTATATTGCAATGCAAACTTGAAGTATGGAGGTAGTCAAGTAATAGGTACAATTGTGTCATGCAAAAAGTGGTATGAGAAGAAATAAACATATATTTTGCATGTGAAGGTTTATTTGGGTAAAGATGGTGTGAGCAATTACATGTTACCGAGATGGTAACACTCACCATCAGATGAAAGAGTTGTGTGGTGCACTCTCATGGGGTCCACAGTCAAAGACAGCAGTGTCCAAGGGATATCTACCCTGCTGAAAAATCTGAACCACATGTATTGTGCAACTGTTTGGCCTCAGAGGACAAACTGTATCTAATTAGAAGCAAAGCACATATGATGGACATGAGAGGAACTCAATACCATCTGCTCTACTACTGATTAAGTCCTTTTACACTACACTGTTTGCCAATGAAAACATAGTCTTCTGGAAAAAAAAAAAAGCCCAGTACTCTCTCTTCTGACAAATCTAAACCCCTGTTGAAGATACTGAGTCATATATCCTGGTAAGGTTACACTTCTTAATGGGCTACTACATGACTAATAGGAATTTTACTAGGCAGATAGTACAGACTATAAATTAGTTCAAATTGCTTGAAAGTTTCAATGAGATGTATATCAATTATATTGATACCTTTGCAAATAAAGCCCTAAAAATAAAGTTATAATTTCTGTAGAACTTTCGATACATAAAATTCATATATATATATACACATACAGGTATGTGTGTAGGTGTTAGATAATAAGTATTGCTATGACTGAGCTACCATCTTTTGAATGGTGTAATAAAGTCCAAGACAACATTTTAAAAAGCGATTTTAACTTCAGGATTTTAAACTGAACTATTCTGGTACAATTATTACCCAGGTGATTATATTCTGTCTAAATTGCTCTGCAGCTGGATGGAATATACTACCCACTTTCCACACTGCAAGGAACAGACTGTGCTTCCCATTTTAAACCTGTGAAATGTGTTAGCTAAAACCTTTCCTAGATAAAAGCAGATTGAAAGGCTGAGGTAACATTTGGAGAATATTTTTACATCTGTCAGTGAAAATATTCAATTATCAAAACCAGACAAGCTATGACTTTTTAGCATCCCAGCATGTCCCTGCTTTTATCCTTCATGACATCCCACAATTAGGTTTTGTTTCCTAAAACATCCATGCTGTACATTTCCAGTTAACTTCATCTATTATGATACATTGAAATCCCCACTGAGTTTTTGCTGCTTTTCTCCTTCCTTTTCAACATATAAATTGTATTACTTGAATTAAAGCAGCTTTTCTTCCCTGATTAGTACAAAATTGGCAAATTCTATCAAATTGTTCTTCCTAACATGATATAAAAAATAGGGAGAAAGGAGTCTGCTCTCTGTAGACTTAGCTACTTCTGAACTACTGTTCCCAGTCTTTTATAGCTAAGATGTTAAGTGGTTTTCCCTCTCAGATCACAAAGTGTCTGCTTCCTCAGGATCCTCTGCTGAACTTTCCCAGGCAGCAGTTGACAGCTCAGACACTCACAGCATGACACGACAAAAACCAGCTACACAAACAGACCACAAGAGCTCCGAAAAAAGTCTGCTTTCAAATATAAGGAAATCAAGTCTCACACGATAGCTGTTTCTTTGTCTCTGCTTTTATTATTAGTATTTTCCCTTCTGCCTCACAGGTTTTTAATTAAATCTACCAGTTATGATTAAATAGCCAATGCTAAAATGCTTTAAAAGTTCCTCATGTGTTTACCACATACCACGAAACAGATTTTTTTTCCTTTTGTATTTAATGGCATACTCTACATAAATACAGAGTTCTGAGGGATATTAAATGGAACCTATACAGTTACGTATGAAAACAACTGCAGTCTAAACTAATGCCAAGGAGTAATTAGAGCCTAATTGCCTTGGCTTGTTTGGCATGTCATAAATGTTTTTACAAAGGTTCTTAGAAAAAATTTCTGCAAGTTGTGGAGAAATTACTACAGCCTGTTAAAGGCCTTCCTAAAACTGGTTCCATATTCTACCATCTGCAATGTTCAGAAGACATTTCTCTGAGCTGTAAAAGCTATTTGTCTGCTGGACAAACTCCTTGATCTAATACTTAAATTACATTTCAAAAAACACGCCAGTATATGATAGTAGTTAAAAAATGCTGTTCTTCAAGGAGTTAACTATTCCAGCACAAATACTAAAACCACTAGAGATTCTATAGGATCCATTAATTTGTTTCTTAGGGATTGAGCATTAAACAAAGGACAAGTGCAACCTCTATGAAATATTCTTCTCTAAAACAAAAACCTGTGTCACATAAAAAAAGTACAGTGACTCTAATTTGGTGCTTATGAAGGACAAATCCCACATATTTAGTTCTTACTTTTCTAGATGCACCTTGTTCAAGAAAACAGGATTTTTTAAGTCTGTGAGACAGAAAAGAATGTAAAGGAAAAGGATATTGACAGCAGTCACACTGTTTGTTGAACAAGAGCTAGAGGTAATTTTGTTGCCAGGGAACAAAGTGTGAATTGCACAGGACGCAGGAAGAAAATGTAAGTATATGCTGCAAACTTTTTCACGAATGAATCTTTTCTGAAGACCTTAGACAATGGGGTTCTTTTTCATAATGCACTAGCCCTGGAGGTACTCTCAGGAGATGCTAAGAACAGAGGAGAGTATTGTTGGGTACCACATATTGCTGCACACAGTGGCAGAGAGGACTTTCATTAAAGGCAGACTGTCATAACACTTCACATAACTTGCCCAGAAAAGGAAGACCATTTTTTTCAACATTTTCAGCCATTTTTCTGTGTCCCAGGGGACTTCTAACTAAACAGAAGAAGAAAAGATTGGAAATGAGTGTGATAGCAAAATAATAATTGCATTGAGTATAGATACAGAAGCTAAGAAGCTATCCAAAGATAAAAAAACTTGGCACACATGAATTTTGGCATAGAAATTCTGTTCTGATAGTTCCTTATACCAGTTCAACCATGAATCAAATAACAGCAGTGTTTAGTAGCTGATGACAACTGAAACCAATAGCTACAATGTATTGATTTTAAAAAATATTTTTGTTGCATAGCATACTGTGTCCCCAAACATTACAGCTGGAAGGGACATTTTCAGGGTATCTAATTTACAGAATTCTGAAAGAAATACTCTTGGAACAATACATTTATATGTTAGTAATATCTGTATATTTAATGTAAAAGAATTATCTTTTCCTTAAAATCCAATAATTCCTACCAAAAAAGTTGATCTGCAAAATTATAATTTTATTTGGTGATCATTGGAGAATCTTTAGTAAGCTGATTGCTTTACTTTTGTGTTTAATATTTATGTTAGATCAAGAACAGTTCCCCTGTTTTTCATTTCTACAACCCTACAATTTTTATCAAGCGTTTCTAGGATTGTTACTTTGTCAAAGTGATGGCAAAACAATAAAAAGGCATGGATAAGAGTAAATTGCATTTTCTCTTTAAGTTTACTGCTATTCAGTTTTTCTCTGAATATATCCATTTGAGAATGCCAGATAGTCTTAAAACCACAGACAAAGCTCATTAATTTGACTGAACATAGAAATTGTTTCCAATATTCTGATGCTCTTAATTATACCTAATAGCTCAACAGCCAAGAGAAAACAATCTTGAAATTAATACTGTTTGTAATCTAAAATGAAAATCCACAACATATCTCAATGTGTTAGATTTCATGCTTCAGTTTTACATTTAAATTAGAATTTAATTATTCAAAAGTGCTCAAATTCTTCAACTCTGTGGCTAAGTTCCCAAGCAATTTCAAAGTTTATTTAAACAAATTGAGTTCCTGATTTTTAGACTTGCCCATGGGAAAAAAAAGAAAAAGTGGCTCTTTTCAATTTGGAATTGGTACATGGCATACGTTCCATTCAGGAGGCAGTAAAATCTGCCACTACACAATAATTACAGACCTCTGGATAAAGACAAAGAAAGAAAAGGATTTAATTTGATTAGCCTCCAACTTTATTCATTTAACTCATCTGGGAACTATCCAGCAATAATTCTTCCAATGAAGATCATAATTCTTCTTTAATTGTTTCCACCTGGTACAGTACTGTCATCAATCCCCTGCTCTCCACCTTTCTGTGCTTGGCTCTCAGCCCATCACTCATGCCTTCCCAGCCTTCCCTTGCACTACCACTAAGGAGCAAGGGAAAAGAGGTTTCGATTATTTTTGTTGTGACAGACCACAGAACCTCTAGCTTGGTTTCCTCCACCGGTGGATGCTTTCCCTGTGTTCAGTCCCTATTTGTGTTTACACCTCCTAAGAATTAATTCTTGCCCTTTTTCTGCTACATGCAGACATCCTGAGCTATTCCTTACAACCTCTCCCACACCCCAGGATTCTGCAAAGTTGACTTTTTTATTTCCTCCCCTTTTCTGCTGCTTTTACAATCCTCCCTATACATCACCTATACATCCCCTATCCCCCTCCCCCCCCTCCCCCCCCCAACCCCAAAATCTCAAACAATTAATAAAAATCCTTTAGAGGAAAAAAATCTTCATTAGCAAATAAATGTATAAACAAGAGAGTTAAGTCTCACTAAGTCAAGCATTCAAACATACTCATTCTACAAAGTCAAAATCTCTATACTTAGGCAAAACCCATTTGCTTAGCACGCTAACCCAAGGCACGCCTTGTTATGTTCCCAGGCATCCTGAGGAGAAAAAGGAAACTGTGGAAATTAACCTCAGCAAAGGTGACCTCTTACTTCCTTCCAACACATTGCTTTTATGATTGCAGTGACTTCATTTGGAGAGTCAGACTCTACAGATGAAATCTGTAAGCATTCTGTTACTGGTCATTTTTCTCTGAGACTTTTATCAAATTTCCTCATTGAATCAATCATGAAAGGAATTTTAATTTTGGAACATAAACACAGTCTGCACACTAGCAAGCACACACATTTTAAAGTAAATATGTGGTGTTAAGGCAGTAAGAAGTAAACATTTTTTAAGAAAACTTAATTTGTTTTCAGTCAGAACAGATAAGAGTGATTATTAATGGTGGAGAATATATATCCAGGAACACAGACTTGCCTATATAGGAAATTTTGTATTAGTGGAGCAGCATTTCTCAGTTTATTGATTTATGTCTAAACTAAATGAGAATATGTTCTATTGCTCTTGAGGTAGATGACATGAGATTGAAGGAGGTATTTTAATATCCTGTTTAATGTCAAGTTCGAAAATTAGGTTCTTCCTCAATTTTGAGTTTTAGTCATAAAAGACTGATGGTTCAGGACCTCCCAGTGTTTGACCATATACTATCTATTCAAAGGGAATGGCCTGACAGCCCCAGGCTGCAAAAATCCTTAGCTGTTGATGGGAAAAATATTTCCTGTCCATTGGATGGTGAAGGTAGCTCAATAATTTGGAATGAATTCATGTAAAGCTATTTGTACATATTTTTTTAGATATGCTAAAGAAAGTGAAAGCCTGGGTAGCATTGCTAATAAGATTTATAGGTTATATAAAATTTAAACACCTAAAGGAGAAACGAGTCCTATCAGAAAGGACAACAAAATTGAACTGAGAGCTTCATGTTTTGGGACAAATACGTTGCCTTTTCCTTGCACTTACACTGTTGCTGAAGAGAAAAAGCTTATCTATTCACATAAAAGGCCATTCTTCTCTACTAATAATACTAAAGACAAAAAGGATCCTATCATACATTTACAAAACAAAGATCTCACACTTCCTATTCCTTAAGCAAATTTGTTACACTATTACTTCAAAAAAACAGATTATCTTGTTGCTTGTTTCCGAAATTTTTGCACAACATTACCCGTCAGCAAATTGGTTGAAGAGACTGAGCAATAATGATTCTGTAATTTTTCTTCACATTCGATGCCTTCTGGAAACCTTACTGCAGATCATCCTCCTAAAGATACCTTTGATGTCCATGAGTCTTAGCAAAGTGCTTCTATTAAAAGACTGCCTTCCAGTTCTGTTTGTTCATTTCAATTTGTTGTATATACACCACATTTTCATCTCAGAGCAAGAAGATGAATGGAAATAAACAATGACACATTTGCAGTAAGAATTTTGTGGCAAAGACCTTTAGCAAGATATTGTGGTTTCAATGCAACCACAACACAATGACAAACTTCCTTCGTAAATGACAGATCTAATTGTAAAGTTAAAATTATAGTTCCATAAAAAAAAAAGTGCTGAAGACACAGTATCTCCTGTATCTTGGCATGTGGTTGTATCCCCAACAAAAGCATACCTATTACTCATGAGTTGATTTACACTTTTTATCTTTGCATAACATGCAGCATTTATTTACCCTTGCATTTTGAGGCATTACAGTTTCTGCTGACATGGGTATTTTCCTAAAATAGAACATTACAGCAGTCCCCTGCTAGTTGTTTAAGCCATGTGTATGTTTATTTTTAAATTTCTTTCTTGAACTCTCTAACTGTGAGCAGGCTGAGAATGTAGAGTCATGATGAATGAGAGTTTGCTTTATAAAAAAAAAAAGAAATGTAGACATCTGATGTAACACTGAAAAATTCACAGCCTCCTACCTTGAAAACAAACATTTCCCGGCGAAGAATAGCCAGAGTGTTGAAGTTCCCATCACAGATGTTAGGCTTGGCTCCAGGATAGGAAGGTTTGTCACCAGTGGGTGGCCGGGGAGGTTTAGGTTGCCTGTCGTTCTTCCGTGGGTCTGCTGGAGGGACTGAACGATGAGGGGGCACTGTTGGCAGAGGTCTTGTTGGTGGTGGTATCCTGTCAGGTGGACCTTTAAAAACACGGCAGCAGGATGTAATATATAAACCCACTAAAGGAAACATATGCAACAACAAAAAAAAGCTCTAAGCTGCACAAACCCAACAGTGAAAGGGGAATGAAAAAGTGACCTAACATATCTTTCTGATGTTATGAAATCATTGAATCATAGAATGACAGAATATGCTGAATTGGAAGGGACACTTCAGAATCACTGAGTCCAGCTCTTGGCCCTGCCCAGGACACCCCAAGAGTCACATCATGTGCCTGAGAGCATCCAAACACTTCTGGAGCTCGGAGAGGCTGCTGCTGTGAATACTTCCCTGGGGAGCCTGCTCCAGTGCCCAACCAGGCATTGGTTATAAAGGGTATAAAGAATGACTACCAAAACTAAGGAAAATAATTACTTTTCCTTACATCTTCCTTATTGGAACAACATTCCAATAAAACCTTCAAAGGATACTTAGGCCACCATCCCTTCAGATGAGAAGTAGCTCAAAATACATTATTTACCAACTGAGTAAGAGCTCTTATAACAGAATCATTGTCTCTCATACAAATAAAAGAAAAAAAATCCTTTTCCTTATAAGATCATCATCAGTTAATAGATTTTCAACCTATATATTTAATCTATACGCATCAATTCACACATGCTTATATGTGGCATACCTGTTTTTGCCTACTGATCAAGTAATGTTATGTTCATTAGAGAGAGGACATTCCTAGCTCTTTCCAATGTCCCTTGGTATGTACAGGAGATCCTAAAACTGGACCTCAAATCCTAGCCATGTATATACCACACACACCATACCACCCCCCTGTCATGATTCACATATTTTCTTGAGGCGGAAAACTAAAACTCAGAAGAGTAGTCTTAAAACATGTTTCTTCTTTCAAATATAGTATCTGTCATAATATACAGAGTTTGATGAAATGACTATGCCACTCCTAATATCTCTACCTGAAAGTCATCAGGCCATCCTAGGCAGATACTGATCATAACTCTAATCACATTCTGAATGACTTGAAATGAGTGTACTGAAAATGCCTTCCCCTCTCTACACATATTAGTAACATATTTTTCACGGACAAAAAGATAAGAAACTTCACTTGGATCAGTAAGATTTCTGGAAACCAGATGAATGTTTTAGTTTTTGCTCATTCTATTTAGGTCTCTCTTCAAATCACTTAAATAGATAATACACTTTGACTTGAAAAAATAAATATTGTTTGCATGACCAGCTTCAGAAACACTTTTGAATGGTAAGACAACTCTAAAACTATCCAAATGGCATTTGAACTTCTGTGAATTTTACAAAAAACCACATACTTTATAAAGAACAAGATGGATTATGTAAGGAAATCTTAAACTCGCCAAATGGTTGTCATGTAATTTAATAAGGCATTTATTTCATTCACAATTTTAAGACTTGTGACATTTATAATTTACAGTTAATAACAGTATTTCAAGGAATACTGCAAAGAAATTATTTTAATAGGTGTGACATTTTTATTGAGGCGTATGATTCCAGATCACATCTTGATTTTAAAGGGAGCAGAGGAATCACTTTGCAGTAGCTCATGTTGGAAAGTTTTTAACCCCAAATCAAAGTTTTTTTATGCCATTTGGTGGTGATGTCAGATATTACTTCCCAGGGGTAACACATTTCTCCTAATGCATGGCCCACAGCTGTTTGAGCTTAGGAGCTAGTTTTCAGCAAAGTATTCTTGTCTAGCCCTTAAGTCTAGACTACCAACTCATGAGGTCATGAGAAACAACCTTCCTTCCAGCTAAACACACAGGAAAAACCCAACCAAACAAAGCTTGATCAGCCAATCATTTTGAAATTGCTATTTATGCTTTATGAAAATATGCATCTGTTCTTTTTAATATGATATTTTAAAATTCTTGTTACTATTACACCATGGAGGCTGCAGATGTCTAGTTCACAGCACAGTAATTCTACATGATCGTAGCTGTCCTTTCTGGTAGTAAAAATAAAGAAGGAAGGGCCCTCAAAACATTCAACATAAACATGACAAAATTTACCTGGGAAAAATTTGGAGTACAAAATTTAATCCAATGCAGATTTAATTAAGGAATATTAAGCAAGGCAATTTCAAATTATATGCACTAGGTATAAAGCGTTAACCCAGAGATACAACAGATTTTTCAATTCTAAAAAAAAATCTATTTTTAAAGAAAAAAAAAAGACTATTTAAAATCAGAAACAAAACCAAAACTGTGTCTTTGGAAATTTAATGGATAGTAATATGGGAGCTAGTATTACATTCAACCCATAATAATAGGTATGTTATTGATTTTATTTTTAAAATTTCAATTGGCTTGTTAAATGCAGAATTTATTTGCATCATGTGGGTTTTATATCAGGCCATAAAAAACATAAATGAACATATTTTAAAGAAGTAGGCCCTTCTTTACCCTCTGTAAGGGCTGGTGATAACATTATTTTGAGATCAATTTACTATATCTATCATAAGAAAGGATGTTTTTGGGACCTCAGCTTTTGAGGGAAATTTTCTGCATTATAATTGATAAACTCAGAAGCAATCAATTCATCCAGTGACACGAGCATAGACACCTGTGTAAATAATCTCATTATAGTTAAAGGCCTGCATTTCTTAATATTTTCATAGTTTGGAATCCTTTTGTATAGATTTTCTTTAGGGATTTTTAAAACATTTAAAATTACTACTCCAGACGAGTGCAAATTTGAATACAAGTTGTGAACAGTGAGAAACAAAGTAAGAGCATCCTCAAAATCTTTTGATGTTTTACTCACACAGAGACTGTGGCATAACAAGCAGTGAAGCCCACACTAATGAACTCCTTTGGAGAGGTGATACAGACAGGAGGACTTCAGAGCACTCTAAACTGCAAAGCTTGCACTGTCTGATGAGAATGTGACATACCGTATATCTTCTGGATGCCCTGTAGGTCATCATTAGGTAGTTTGAAGTTGTCTGTTTCCATGTATTGGTAAAATGGAGCCATGATTGCAGTGGGATCATTAGAGTGCTCCAAGCCCAGAGCGTGTCCAAGTTCATGCACTGCAACTAGAAAGAGATCATTTCCTGTGAAGAGAACAAAAGGAAAAACGACATTTGAATCCACGAACATACTAACAAAAAAAACCCCCACACATGGAGGACTTTGCACTTGCAAGACATTTTCACTGTATTTGAATTTCACAAGGTAATGTGTAGTAATTAATGGATCATCAAGGACATCAAGGATAACATGGCAAAAAAAGCAGTTTTCTCTTCTTTTTTTTCCAACAAGGAAACCATTATTCTGTAATGTATGGTACTGTTACCATAAACAGTCATCATAAACATAAACCTTTTTTAACAGATACACATGTTAAGTGTAGGGTTCAACTGTCACAGCTCATGTCCAGGCTTTTGTGCATTTTATGACTTGAAGAAGTTGATGTTGCCATGAACCCAACTAAAAATACTTTAATCAAGACATGGTTCCAAAAGGAAAATATCCTGGCTTTGTTTGGTAAACTTCACAAACTGAAGACTAGCTATTTAGGACAAACCCCACAGGGCACTTAGTCATTCAAACACTTGTAATCAGACCCGGCTGATTACATGTAGATGTTGTCCATTTCTGAATCACTGTAACTGAAATCCTAATGAGGAAAATAGATGTCCTAAAATATTTCACTGTGCAATTCCCTGTAATAAACGTAGTTGCTTATTTAAGTATTAGAGCTTGTTTTCATAGGACTAAAGAAAAATGCAAAAAAACATGCACTCATGTTATAGACCAGTTTAACGTCTTTGTTATTCTCTTCTGAAAAGCATCTTTAAATTTTTTATTACAGAATATTAGACATAACTGGAAGATTTGGTAGTGGAATTACAGCACTTTTCTGAAGCTAACACAAATCAAAGCCAATGGGATCTTCTCAAAAAAGTGTCAGAGCTGGACCTCTATGGTATTAATTTTGTTTATTTTTACTAAGTCTTCATTCTGCATATCTTTCTATGAGTCTTTCATACAGATTCTGACATACTTAACCTCTCACTATTTTTACTCATCTAAGACATCGTTATGCATATCTTTCTTTGAGTCTTTCATACAGATTCTGTCATACTTAACCTGTCGTAAAAATGAGACTTTGGAAAAATATTTTCCATCAGTAGAAAGATTTCAGTCGCCTAAAAAGGGTCACATCCAGAATATTGTTCATTTCACCACATAGGGATGGGAAGAACCATCCTCCAGAAGTGTGATCTCTTGTCCCACTGACAAGAGAAGAACTCTAGATCAGAAGATTATGCTGACCTTCTAATTTTTAATCTCTGGACTCACGTGAAACTGGTGTCACCTATAGTAAGTAGTTTCTTGTTGAAAGAGAAGTATAAATAATGAAAGGCCTGTGCTGTGGCCTAATAGTCACATATTGGTTGTTAATATGAAACAAAATGCTCAACCTTAAGTTTTATTCTAGAATCTGTAGATTCTTTGGGGATAGACAGTTATTTTCCACTGCTGGAACTTGATCTGGAAGTACTTTTAAAGTGTCAGTAGTAATAATATTAAGTTGCATCAGCAACAAAATTACACATATATACATTTCAGAACTTTGAGGACATAGTTGACAGTATTTCAATTTCGCAAGTATTTCCTCCTGTTGACACAATAAAATAAACTTTATCCAAAGTACATATGAAAGAGGAAACACTTGGCAGTAGATGCCTTCATGATGTATAAAGCCATGCTGATGTTTTTAAAATAAATGTTTGAATGAAATAATGAAAACAGACACAAGAAAAACTATATGCTTAGTTCACAGACTCTTCTCATAACTTCTGATTCTTAATTTGAAAATACGAAAACTAAATGTTCTTGATCTTCTATTCAATATAACTGTGCAGAAAAATCACATCTTTCAAAAATTAATGTGACATAATGTACTTTTGGAAATGAGAAGTTTATAATATCATTTATTATTATGTGGTTTCCAGACGAAATGTTTTATGACAATGTTTTTCTTAGATGCAGCTCTTTTTATAGTAAAGCAGATCCTCAATGTGCTGTTTCAATAGGTTTGGTAAGCCTGACTGTCCTGGTGACAAATGCTCTTGATATCTGAGTCTGGCCTTCCATATGCAGACAAAGCTGATCTTGAAATCATCTCATATGAATAATTCACGGCTTCTGTAGCTAACCTCAGCATAGGAAGTGATGCAGAGAAGGAACTCTGTAAAGGTTTTAATTCTGCACTTATAATGGAATAATTAATGTAATTTTAAATAATCATAGGTTTAAGATGGAAAGACAAAAAACAAGAGCATGTTACTGTACTACAGCTTTCATACTATGATGACAAGTCTCACATTATTTTTCAGTTCTTTTCTGAGTTTTGTGACAGTTTTAAACCAGGTTTATTAGAATGAAAAAATTCTTTCCATGGTATTGAGTATTTAAGAAGTAACCTTTTGCTTTTCAGACCTTCTGAAAGGAAATTTCCTTCCTATACCCATGCTTCTCACATCATAATTAGAATATTACCTAGTCTAAGTCTTATATCAAAAAATGCACTAACAAGTTGGCCGTATTATTTACTGAATTATTTTCAAATAGTTTTGAATTAACAGTATTTATTCTACCACTATCATTAGGCTTGTTAGTATCAGTAGATCAAAGACTGTTCTATATGTTTTACCTCTACTGTTTGAGGCAAGAGGTCTGGGAAGTTAACTTGTAGTAATTTATAAAATTTCAATAAAACACAGTTAAACAACAGTCTTGGAAGAGTCTACTGCTTCTATTTGTGCCAGTTATGCAATACATTAAGAATCAATACATCTTTGCTTATCAGTCCTTATTGAGTCCCCTTACAGATGTTCAGGAATTTCTACATTTTGTTCCAGGTTGATCTGTAAGACATGAAATAACCAATAACTGAGAAATAAATAAGACTGATTTTCAGCTACTGGCATATCTTCCTTCCAGAATCACAGATAGCAACTTTTAAAGCACTTTTAAAGTAATACTTCTAAATGACAGTGGGACCATGTCAGACAACAGATACTATGCAAGGGCTGTCTGTTTCTCCCCTATTGTCCTTTGGATAGGGGAGATTATGTAAAGAGGAAAAAAAAAAAAAAAAAGAGACACCCCAAACATTACATTCAGTGTCTGACTGCCCCTCTGGATCTAGTC
Organism: Vireo altiloquus; assembly: GCA_013396875.1. Classification (NCBI taxonomy): domain Eukaryota; kingdom Metazoa; phylum Chordata; class Aves; order Passeriformes; family Vireonidae; genus Vireo; species Vireo altiloquus. The sequence goes on from VZRF01012388.1 coordinate 2,748,678, forward strand.
TTTATTTCCACCTCGTGCAGTGCAAACTTGCAACCATCAGGGGAGCCATTAAATGTGGCAAAGGCAGAACAGCCCTTGAGCAAATGAATAAGGGGGAAGGGAGGAGGTCACAGGAAAGAGCTGGGAGAATAATATTCTTGCCTGGGGTGACAATGATTTAACAGGGAACATATTTTCTACTTGTAGTCAAATAGCCCCATTATTCATAACAATTTCCATCAAGAGTCATGATTGTCTCCAGGGCATCCTGAATTTAAACTGACCCAAATAACTTAGTGCAATTGAAACTCAGGTTTAAACCAGCCCAAGATGAGCTGTCTGAGTCCACTACAGGTAGGGCCTTATAACTATCTTAGTTTCCATCCTTTTTACTTTGCATATGATTAGATTTCTCCAATTAGGCAACAATTATTCAGTGCCTCTTTGCTTTAGGGAGCAGACTTGCCCTGAGAACTTCAATATTACTGTAAAAAGCTCCTGAGAGTGCAGAAGGACAACTTTCTGTAAGTGCTCGCTCTTTTTCTCAAGGCTGCAGAGAAGTGTATTTGTGACTGCAAGGCTCACCTTCAGACAGTAGCCCACCTTCAGTTCCTTGGCCAGTGCTTAGAATAAGTTGAAGAAGTGTAAAAACAAGTGAGCATTTATATTCACTCAGGCTAGCTTTGTTATCCCATTGACATTGGGTCGTTTTCACACTTTCAGTCGCCACCGTTAAAGGAGAGAGTCCCAAATGATTCTTTATTTCAGTATATATTATCCAAGTAGGACATATTTCAGTCCACATGGCAAAATGAAGCACCATCACAAAGTCATGTGACTTCAACAAGTCATAACAGCATCAAAATGCATGTGACTACAATGATATTTAAAGCAAAAGTTGCCACTGAAGGATATACAATGGTCAATATTCATTGTGATAGTCTCAGTTACATCTTTTTGTATACCCACAGAGTAGTAGAAGAATATTGGAAAATAATTTCACAAGTCCAAAACTTGTGCATCTCTATTCTTGGGTTCCCCATTAGCACGGAGATTTGGAATAGAATGGCTACAAGCTCAAAAAGATTGTGATTGCTTTTCTTATTTTATCTCAAGTTTGATTTCACAAGGGAAGAAAAAAAAAAGATACTGCGTGTAAAGGACTAAGATAAAGTTATTATTTTTATACTGACACTTTTCTCTAAGGCTATAAACTATTTTAGGCACTAAATCTGCCTGACTCTACAAACACTGCCCAAACTACAGAATATAAATATGTATTAATATATCAAATATTCAACAGCCAGTAGTGTGGAGCATGTTGTACGGGGAAGCCTTTCCCTCTAGGTGATATATACACTATTTTTCACATCTACAGATAAACAAAGCTAATATGTTTGTCCATAGTAAGTCATTAAGAAAACCTAGTTCTGAAGACATTAATTTCCATTTTAAATGGTATGTAAGTTCAATTTATAAAAGCAATAACCTTATGGCTTAACATGTGACCTCAATTTTGAAGACTTTTCCATCCAGAGGAAAAAAAAAAGAAACCCTAGAAACTGACTTTGAAATTACAAACAAACTGAAAAAATACAAAGATGTTTTATACATAGACATACACTCTTTCTTCCAAAGACTATTTCATTTTTCATGTGATGTAGATAGATGTTTTCCAATTAAATTCATATCAAATTGAAATGTAAATCTGCACAAGACTTCTATCATAGTCCTATTACCAACAAGACAGTATCTCAAAGGCAAACTTACAATTAATCAGAAATATTACACACACAAAATACCCATCACTTTCTGTTCGAAGTATGCAGAATTTGCATTTTCATTATTCTGCTCATTTGTACCATAACCTGACACATCCAAACAGCTGAAATTCTGCAAATTGTAGAGTAAGATCTTACTCTACATAGCATACAGAAAGAAAAAAATAAAAAAAGTTTTATCTTAGTTGTTATTATCCTTTCCAGACAAGACAGAATTTTGAAAATGCTATTTCAATAGTCAGTCATAAAAGAAGATTCTTTCTCTCTCTGACCTTATTACAATAGAGCAGAACTGAGCATATACATTACATATGCACTTACATAAGCACCTTATATGTATTATATGCTATATTGAGGGTATACATGGACCTAAATATAAATCATAGGAATACTCTTACCTAAATAAAGGTGCCACATTTTCCTGTCTAAGAAATCATATATAGTTGCTTGACATTATCTCAACTGCCACTGGCACTAAAATTTGGTAGCCTGGTGGTTATTTTGGAAAGGAAGTTTTGCTAAAAGATGGATGAAGCACCTTTTAAAAATGAAGAACAAAACTAATTTTTTGTCAGCTTAAATAAAAATGTATCATATAGAGTATACCCATTTTCTATATGAACTAAGTGTACCTATTTTTTACACACTGTATTTTAAACAATCATTTTTCAATAATGTATCTATACATTTAGGCTTTTTCATTGTGACAAAATACAATGACATAAAAATGTCTTCTTTCACTCTATTAATACATAGCACACACAATAAACTCCTTTCCAATAGGCTTAGTGAGATATACATATATATATATGCAGACAGAATGGGAGGTACAGATAGTTTGTTATATACAAATTATGTACTAACTCTGGGCATAATTTAGAATACCTACACCCATACATGTATATTTTTGATAAACAATTCTATTTGAAAAAGATGAAAAGATTAGTGTGAAATTTAAACTTGCTTGATTAAAGTTTGACAAGGGCACATTCCTACAGAGCAAGGCTGTCTTCAGGTGACTCAGATCGTTGATGAGATGAGAACATTTGAGTTTAGCAGTGTGCAAGTCTTTCCTGGTGGTGCTTTACTGTTTCTGCATGCTGTGGGCATAATTTAGAAGTCAAGAGCCGACTTTCTTTTATAATGTACTTTAGAAGGCAAAGACATGCAAAAGATAAGAATTTCTGACTTACTACTTAGATCTGTTACCAAGCATATTCTACAACTTTTAGCAAACTGCTTAAACTGGGTGGAATTAATTACTTTAGGTATTCTTAATTTTTTTTTCTATAAAAAGCATGGATATAAGAATATTTCCACTTTTTCTCACAGTTTCAATCACTAGTACTGAAAAAATTTGAAAATTATTCTGACTGGTGAATCAACACAAACTTCCCCAAAGAGAGACAAGCGAAGCAGCTGGAGATGGTCCTAGGGGAGGCAGAGAAGACATGAGAGATTGCTTCAATATGATGGTATGTGTGCCTTCTGAAAACATAATGCTTATGGCTTTATTTCATGCCTTGAGGAAACCCTGCTGTGAAAGGGAACCTAGCAAACTAAACAAACTCCTACATTTATGTCGAATCTCTAGCTCCTGGGATCAACTTCTTCATCAATTAGGTCCACTATTGTATTTGTATATTATACTCAAATGGCATTTTCATTCTATTAGTAATGAAGTCATATTGATTAACAGATTGAAGAGTTTTATTTTGGGTGTTTTCATGGTGGTCTTTAGACAGTAACTATCCTAAATAAATTTGAATTTTAATGGAATTTTGCATTTTGCTAGAAAAGGGCTTCATACCACAAACGCTGCAAATACTGTAAGAGCCTTATCTATCTATCTCTTTCCTATCTTTTCTTTGTTTCTATTTTTATTTTTTAGTGGGAAGAATAAGCTAGAGAAGTAATTAAAACTGCTTCCTGAAGGCTGTGAAAATGAACACATGCTGGGATTGAAGATTTGGATATGTGCATGAGAAGAGCATGTATCACACAGCTCTCAGCTATCCTCCATGGTCAGGTCCCTGTGGGTCATTCCTGTGAAGGGAATGTACATCTTTCTACCACTGCTAAGTGGCACTCTGGGTGAGAATAAATGCAAGAGAGCCTTAATTGTGCATGAGGCCTATTAAAACTGAACCCTTGTTTTAACAAAGAGTAGGATTTGTCTCTAAGCCACTCAGATAAAGTGCTGGTTTGTTAATACAGTGGTTTCTTTTGTTTTATTTTTATTCATTTACCCCTATGTCACGTGTGTCCTCCTATAAAGAAATACTTGTAAATGCTAGAAGGAAGATCAAAGTCATACTGCAAATATTAACAATAGATGTAATCTGTTATGGGGCAGAAATCACAGAAGCATAGAATGGTTTGGGTTGGAAGGGGCCTTGAAGACCACTCAGTTCCAACCCCCTGCCATGGACAGGACACCTTCCACTAGACCAGGCTGCTCAGAGCCCCATCCAGCCTGGCCTTGAACACTTCCAGGGATGGGGCAGCCACAGCTTCTCTGGGCAACCTGTTTTGGCATCTCCCCCCACCTTTTAGAAATCTGAAAGAGTACTAGAGATCACCGAAATCCCCGAAATCCCACAATAGGATGCACATAGAATTTAATTTATGTGTAAATCTTATGTCGGCTAAATTTTTGTTGGATAAATTTTTTACCCTGTATCAGTTAAATTACTGAGAGTAATTGTAACATCGTCTAAATTAAATCACATTAAACCCATCAAAACCAGGTTATTATTATTAGCATACCATTGTATCTTAACACAGACATAGGACTTGGAGAGTTTTGAAACAATGACATAGTGGTTTGTATATATATATATATATAAGGTTTTTATATGAACAATTTTTCCTTCACTGTTATTTTGCTTTTTTAATTCACATTAAGGAAAAAAAAATGTCAAGCTGGATTTGTCCATGGTTTGGATTTTTTTCATTAAACTGGTGATAAAAAGAAATTGGAATTTTGAATCCTAATTGGCAAAGTGATTAGAAGAAAAAAATCATTAAAAGTTCTCTGATCTGAAAAGAAGACAAGTTTTCTAAGAAGTCTGCAGACTTCAAAGGGAAACCTGATCCAAGTGTGCACCATATTTTAAGTTGAGACAACTTCAAACTGGGGATCATGTACACAGAGAAAGTGACAGAAAGACAAATCTGCTACTTTGGTTTTACTTTGTTAAAATTTACTCACATGAAATGCTCTGATCTACTGGACAATCTGCTGCTAAGATCCTAGGCCTCTATATCCATACAGCTATACACTCCTCTAGCTGGAGGGATCACTGAATGTCTCCCTGGAACTCAGGGAACACAGTCAGCTCACACCAGGGACTCCTGGCACTTGTTGGCATGGAGGTGACTGAGCCCCTGATGTGGAGGGGCAGCCTCCAGGATGGCAAATTGCAGAGGGCAGGGTGCTGGAGAGGGCAAGACAGTCAGGCAGCCAAGCCACACTCCTGGGCCTCCCAGCAGAAGGAAGAATTTGCCTAGAGAGGAATATGAAGGCAGGAGTTGGTTGTCCCTGGCAAAGTTCAGGAGAGAATGTAGGACATGAGAATGTAGGCCAGGGCAGAAGTCAATCCTGGCACATTTCCCCTTCTCTGAATTAGGAGCTCAGCAGGACCCCAGCCTGGGGCAACAGCAGTTGACCCCAACAGGAAGAAGGGACAGTGCCAGAGGTTCCATGTTTGATGGCTCTCAGACCAGAGCTTCCCACTGGGAAAGCAGAGAGCTGAACACAGAGTCACTGGGGACACAATTTTCCACAGCTGCTCTGCCACATCCCACACTCAGGCAGGCTGGGAGCATCATCTCTGCATCTCTGCCAGTCACTATGGCCAGCCCTGCCAATATCACAAGTGATCACTTAAAACCAAAACCAGCTAAAGACTGGCAGTTGATTATATACATATTTTAGTTGCTAACTTTTCCTGAAGCTCAGGCCCTAATATATTTGCTGCTTCTGGTAGCACTGCTAGCTGGAGCAGAGATAACAACATTAATTCCATGTCACTACTGGATCTTCAGCATCCTGAATAATCAGTGGTAATCCCATTTCCTCATACTTACACAGTAATAATTTCTAAACTGCATTACAAGAAAGGTGCTCTGTATGATTCTTAGAAATAGGAAACTAAAAGTATGTTTACACATAAAATTTCAGAGGTTCAACCCACTCGTGAACTACCACATTCAGAGCAATACGAGTGTTTGTCCTGCCACACCGAGAGGGACAGGGAACAGCCTGTGCCTGCAACTGCCTCTTCTGACTGCTGTTCTGAGCTGCCCCCAAAACAGCCATCTCTGGGGCTGAGACACATTTCTTTTGACCATGGCTGGTGCTGCTATTTTGAAGTTCTTATCACTTCAGTTCTCCTCTAATCTGAAATGGCACAATTCAACATCACTGGTGGAAGTTACCTAGCTACTCAAAACTATAATACAAATGTCTCTACCTGCACCTCTCACAGCAAGAGATGAGAAACAGGTATTTCAGAACATGATTCATCTAGTTTGTTTTAGACACCTATTTCAGGATGCAACAAAACTTACCCAGGAAGGCAATATATCTCTCCTATAACTCTAAAGGGACTCCATGAGATTAACTCAGATATAAACATCAACATATGGTCAGATTAATTCCACCCCCTCAAGTCTTCAGGCTTTTGGCTTAGGTCTTTTCATTTAAGTCACTGGCAAAACGTTAATTATAGATGTACAGGATATGGACTTAAGTGATATATGTACAAACCCAGGAAGTACTTATGACAGACTCAGTTGAAGGAGAGACTAAGGTCTGTCCACTAGAAAAAAAAACAAACAAACAAAAATCCAAACAAAAAATGTTGCTCTTTTAACTTATCTGTTGGAGTTTTTTTATTTTTCTGCTTCCATCTTTCTTTCACAACCGGATGTTTTAGCTGTGTATGTTTCCAGATATTGGTGTTAGCTGCTCAGAACTTTTTGGAACCCCCGGAGTTCGGAAGAAGTCTAAATATAGATTAAAATCATTTTGGCCTCAAGAACACATGGTTTGGGCATTTTGAAGTGAAGAATTGTCAGGAAAAGCACAAATTATACGCTACACTTGAGAACACTTATATTGTAGAAAATCTTTCATTAGTTCATCATATACTATTCTTGAAATTCAGATATAGTATTATTTATATTTTAGGGTTATCTATATCTTCCTACTTTTTTCAACATCCATTACATTTCTGCTTAATAAATAAAAATGTAATTAAATATGTAATTACTGTAAAATTCTTGTCTTGTTCTCTCAGGAAACCATGACAACATCCATAGTAATTGGCAGCATGATTTTTCAGATTCTGTTTGCCCCTAAAAAGGCAGGGGAAATGAGATGGCAATGCAGTAATAATATTCTGTAGAGCATCTTTAGCATTTCCTTTATCTGCTGTCTTGAAGAAAAAGTCTCCATTAAGTGGCCCTAGCAACAAATGGAGACTTGAGGAACTCTGGATCACATGGCAGTTGGAATGCTAAGCCTGATGCCTGCTTTAAAGGACTGAAATGTCCCTTTCTGTCTAAAGGGAAAATTTTATGTTCATAGACAATGCCTCTTTCCTAAATTATTGCTACTAGGAGACCAGACTTAGAAGAAAAATAAATAATTTCAAGCCATTCATTGATCAGCTGATTTTCTAGTTGTAAAGTGTTTCCAACTTACTTGCAATATTACAGGGGAATTTCTCTCTCATTTTTTTTTAAGTCAACATGTTTGAGATATGGCTTTTCACAACCTCTCCACAGCAAATAATCTTTCAAGAACTTGATCATAAGGCAATTTCTCTATTATTAGCTATTAGTTTGTATCATACATTTATTATTACTATTAGTTTGTATCATACATTCTAAAAAAGGCTGATGGTAAACACTTATACAAATGTATAGAGGATAAGAATAAAAAGCCCTGGAACCTTTTTTTTTTTTCCTCTTTTTCCCCATTCTCTAAAAATTTCTTAAACATGTAAGAATTATATGAAGCTCTCTCAGATTCAGTACTCAAAATCTGCTGTTTCTTTCTAAAAGGAGGAAATATTAAGGTAGGAGTATTTATTTATTTGTTTGTTCGTTGTATATGTAGTGCTAGGGGGTTTTTTGGTGTGTGAGAGGTTGTGGGGTCATAAAAACAACCATGATGGGGATGGCTCACATTTTATGTTTGGACTCATTTAATACAAATCTATTTGCCTGAATAAAAATGGCTTCCCAATGCCCTTTTCTCATATATTGCAGAGGAAACATGAGAATGACAAAAAGAGAAAAAGAACTCAAAAACCTCAACACTGTTAGTTTCAACTTATTAATCACTTTGACAAACATTTTTCAAGTACATTTCACATTTTTCAACCAAATTTCCTCATGTAAACTCAGTTCTCCTAATATACTAATATGAGGGTCAGATTAAATGAATCCATTTGGGGAGATAAATTTGACTTCATTGGTGCATAAACAGTTGTTTGAGACAAAGACATCTTTAAAACTAAAAAAAAAAAAAAAAAAAAAAAAGCAGTTATTTTTCAGTGACTGTAGGTGCAAATGCTGCCAAAATTGTCTGCAAGGACCCATGCTGCCTTTCAGCTAGATGTTTCCTTGGCAGCAAAGTCGATGTAACAGACAACGTGAACTTTCCTCATTTATTTCCATGCAAAGTCAGCCAGATCTGCTTTAACACTTTTCATTAGCAGTTTAAGATAGGTCGGCTGATTGCAATCTGAGGCAGATGGCAAATGCAAGCAAGCAAGCAAGTTCTGCTGGCCCTGGTATGTGGGAAATAACCTCCAGTTGCAGTTTGAATGGATATCTGAGTTTGCAACTTCCCTAACTACTCCACAAAGGGTTGCAATGGTCTGTGTTTACCTACGCCACGATGGAAGCAATATGCAGTTTAGTGGCTCGAGCTGTGCTGCCTTTTTGGTTTGCATCCTGAATCAGGACCATCTCTGGCAATTAAGCTACAGTTTAAATATCACCTTGCCTCCATAGACACGAAAAGCACGATGTAAAATGTGCATCTTAGTCTAAAGTCCCACTGCTTTAATTAAGAATATCACAAAGTCAATTCTCTTAACATATTCCTCAGCCTCTCTTTCAGTTTGCATAATAAGGCATATAGATATGTTAGGCCAAGAAGAAAACTGAGAGTATGGTATTGCACGCTGAGAGCCCCTGGGATGCATTAAAAGCATCGAGTCAAACACATCTAGAACATGGGGCTGGATGCAACTACAAGACTGCTTTCACTGACTGCCAGTTTTAAACAGATTTCCTTTTTAAAAACATGCAAATGAAGTGCTTTCCTCATAGACAAAAGGGTGTTCCATAAAAGCAAAATCCTCCCCAAAAATTATAAAAATGAGGTCAGTACTTTGCCAACAGTTAACATTTTCCATCATCTGGCTTCCAGCCAGCAGATGGGGTCCAGCAGACAGATCCTCTTCTATCTGCACAGTCCTATGTTCAGTGACTGAGTCCTCACAAGCAGCCAGGGCCATTTATGATTTTTTTGATCATTTCCCATCTCTTCAATAGCTGAAAGGGATCTTTCTATTCTCAAGTGCAGATTTGCACACCATGATGATATTTTTAAGGATACATTTTATGCATCAGACACAGGATATCTGAGAGTTAAGATTTTAAGTAAGAACTTGGAGTGACTGGATATGGGACAGGGGCACACCAGCAAGTATAATCCAGGAAGCTTTGGAGAATTTAAGGACAGATGAAGTCTAACAGCACAAAATGCACTTACTGATAAGGGAAAGACTGGTTTCCTTTTTAAATACTGAAAACTTTGGGGTTTAGTGACAGAAAGTATTATTGGTGTTAATTGATTCCTGGATTAAATTGGATTTCAGGGAAAATGGTGAAATCAAAAGAATCAATCGTTATTCTATCTACCCACAACTTGCAAAGCTCTTTGAAATATTATCCTGGCATCTTCATCATTGTGTAATATTATAAATGCAATAGTTGGGTTTTGTCATCTTTTATAATATTGCTAATTCTCTCATTTTGCACTCAGTTTCAATTTAAAATGGAAGTTGTACTTCTGTAACCTTATAATTGTATATAAACAAGGCTGCAACTCAACAGTCTTGGTCTCTTTATCCTGTAAACAAGATAAGGCAGAGGCTCATAAAACATGAATGGAATAGATAAAATTATTAGAAAATTCCTTCCTTATAATATGAGCATCCATCTGTCTAAAAAGAAATGAGAAAGTAGTATTTCACATCTGCTTAAAATGTAGGACATATTGTCACAGGATGTTGTGGATACCAAATGCTTACATGAGTTCAAAAAGAGATTACACCGATTAATGAAAGGAAATCCCTCATAGGCTACTAAACACAAAAATATGGCCTGTGCCTCAGAAATTCAATGAGCCACAGATTACTGGAAGCTAAGAGGGAATATGCTGGGAGTTTATTGCCATATGTTTACCCTGCTCTTATTCTCTTTCTTAGGTATCTGTTAATGGCTATTAACTGGAGAGAGAATATTTTGTAGCATAACCTTTGATATGAACCCACGTTTGCAATTCTCATACAAGCACATACACAGGTATTATAAAATAAAAATTCTAATAAGATAATAATCTTTTACATAGTTATCCTAGTGCAGAAATAGAAAATAAGCAAGTGACAACTGCAAGGTTACTCTATTTGGTTACAGATCAAATCTGATGAAAATTGCTTACTAAAAACATACATAATCAATTAAGAGCACTATGCTTTATAAAATTAAAGCCATGTTAACATTGTAATACAGAGCTTCCTTTGATCTGAAATGCTTGACTTCCTTTATAGCAAGCCACAGCGTGAGCACTGTTCAAGACGCAGAGCTCCCTTAGGAGGTGGTTTTCACAACTCCACTGGTTCACATTTCCAGCAGCACATATCTCCTGCACTGTGTCAACCACACTGGCAGCCAAAAGAAATTTACTACAAGTTGATCTATGCAGTTCAGAGATCAGGATTTTCATAAATTTTTCTTGGCTGCCAGCACAGTGCCCACAGCAGAATCTACACACTAACTGGAGTCCAAGTACATTACACAAGACACTGAATTTGCATCAGGTGCAAGAAGCTCTTACTTGGCAATCTACAAACAGCATGGTACAAAGTGACAGGTTTGTTTGCTTGTTTTCTTGTTGTTGCCTGCAAAACTGAATAATTTTTTGAACACTAGAGAGAGTTAACAAAAAAATAAACAAAACTGAATTCTTGAATTTTTGAGTTTGTTTTCCCAAAGATGGAGTTTTATGTATACACACATTACAAATATTCCATCTGTATGTAAGTACTCTGCAGTAATATTCTCCTTACATGTCACTGTACACTAAAACCATCTATTACTTCTGTAATGGAGTTTCACTTGTTATTATTTATCGTAAGTTCTTTGATGGAAGAGTGGTTTTCTGCAGAATTTCAGTATGGTACACTAGCTACCTTGGTAAATTTGCTACAGAAGTAAAAAAAAAAAGTGAAAAAAAAAATTACTTCTCTTGCTGATATGAATATGAAGATAACAGTATCAAACTACCACTACTGATCTACTGTGTTTATCTAAATTTAGTTTTTTGCCAAATATTTTCTTCTACTGGAAGACAGTTCTACGGTCACATTTTATCCAGTAATTGGTACATTACTTAACATGTCTAATGTGCTTGAAAAACTGAGCTCCCAAGAAATCTGTGTTTTCCCCAAGCACTACTTCTAAATCTTGCCCTGTTTTCAAAAGCTGCACTTGCACAAGTAGGTCAATCTTAAATTAATCTAGTTAAAAGTAGTGCACTCTCAATTTAAACTGGTTTAACACTCCCTTAAATAGGTTTAGATGCATTCAGTAACTTCCCAGAAAAAATAACTGCTTTAAAAAAGGTTTAAACTAACTTAAGTACATGTAGACAGACAAATGTGAAATCAATTTTGATAAACCAGAGCAACAAGGCTAATATGAATGCCCCTTTCAGTTTTAGTACAGAAAGACAGGACATAAGACAGGATTTTTAGCTACTAGAAAATTTATAGAGACAGTACCTATCCCAGATGCTCCCTGGCAGTGACTTTGAGTTTCATCCCAGTTATTTGAAATATTGCCATTGAAGAAAATACTTCGAAAAAAGACTTGAGAGTTTTGACAGTAAAATAAAGTAAAAGTCTCCAAAGTACTGCCACTCCTAGGAAGAAGTCATTGTCCTCTTCTGGATTTAGATACATCTTTCATGGCCCATAAATTTTTAATTAAAAAAAAAAATAAAAACAGGTGATAGATATCATCTAAATGGATTGGAGTCATGGGAATGAGGAAATCTCTCCCTAGTCTCAAGACTGGTATATTAAGATTTCTTCCTCTTCCTTTTACTTCATTTTTTTTTTTTACAGTTCTTAAGTTCAGAAGAAAATAAGGATCTAAAACTTTTCTTAATAAGTGCTGATTTTTCAGTTATCTACTTATACAACTTGATTTCCATCTCCTGTTTATTCCTTTACCTTTTTACATCTTTAAGTGTAAATATTGTGAAACATTTTCCTGTAAAATCACATCAATTTTGATTTGCTGTTCCTGAACAGTGTTTATTCTGCTGTATTTGCCAGGTGTTACCAGAATAACCTGAGTTTTAATTGAGACTGACTAGGAGCACAAGATACTTTGTAAGGTGCATGAAGAAACCATTTTGTTCCAAATAATTTACAAAGGCTCTTATCTCACCTGAACTCTAGATAGGCAGATCATAAAGGAAATGGAGACTAGTGTAACTGAAACAGCCTACTCCCACAGGAATTTGAAAAGTAATTGTCCTAATGAGACAACAGAAGATGAGAGCTGATTGAAGGAAGGCTACTGTCCAATGCATACACTTCATATAAAGTATTGAAAGGATGCTATTCCCTTTCCTTACTAAAAAAAAAAAAACGAAAAAAAAAGAAAAAAAAAAGAAAAAAGTGCATCATATTTTTTTTTCTCCAGTTTCTCCCTCATTCTCCAGCAAAAGAAATTCTGTCCTTGTTTCCACTGCTTCCCTGTGATGCTAAGTCTATTGTCCTTCTTTCTGGCAATAGTTCCAGGATCCCCTGAAGCACCATGGATGGAAATTCAGTGAAAAGAGCTCCACAGCTCAGCTGGAGCTGAGATACCAGCTGTACTCTGCTTACAGGGTATTATGAAAGCAAAGAAATATATCACTGTAGAAAGCCTTCAAGTGTAAAACTGTATGACAGGAGGTTTTTTCCTGAGCCACGGGCCCATTAGTCTTTACTCCCACAAAAGCCTCATTCATTCTTCAGAATGAGGGAGGAGTCAAAGCACAGATCTCTTCCCAGAACATGATTGATAAGATAACATACCATTGAACTGAGAACAAAGGAAAGCAGGAAGGCACTGTGCAGATGATGTATTTCTATTGCAACTGTCCTTTGAGTCTAGAGGATTATTAAACCAAAGCAAAATACAAGAAAATCGACCAAACATAAGAAAAAAACACCAAATCAACCAAAAATCTGAAGTATGAAGACAGCGCAATTAAGTAGTCAGAATAAATTGCTGTAGTAATTAACTGTACTCAGAACACTGATTTGGTATATGATTCCTTATTTGGAATGAAAATTACGTTAAAAAGGACAACAGTTTATGAAAGCATTTCAGTAAGTTGCTGGTCTTTTCTGAGGTGGATGTCATGTAAATTGTTTTCATTAGAACAGTACAAGGTGAAGAATGAGGCTAGAACTTTTCAGAAGGACCTTATTTTTTCATTCTTGCTGCTAAATAAACAAGTTCCTCTGTGTTTTTGTACCTCTCTGGAATACTGGAACAGGAATCAGAGAAAATCAGCCCCTTGGGGTGAGAATTAGTTTAAAAATAAAAAAAAACCACCAAATCTTTTTCCCATTCTACCGGATTTCAAATAATACTACATGAAGGTGACTATTAGACTATTGGAGCAATGAATCTTAAAATTGACACTCACCTGGGAAAAATGACTCATAGCAAGAATCATAAATATATTTTTCAACCTTCTGCTTTTCAGTGCTCTGCGACTCAGCTCAAAATGACAGGAAGGCTAATAGAACTATAAGTCTTTCTTTCCTGCCAATCCTAAATGGCATGCTTGTCGTCTTTTTCCTCCTGGAAATTTTTTCCAGGAATATAAAAGCCCTCCAAGACCCCAAAACAAACAAAAAAAACAAACAGAAACCTCCCCAAAAACTCCCCCCAAGCCCCAAAAAAAACCCCCAAACAAAAAACCGAACAAAACAAAACAAAACCCTGCCTGATCCTCTGGCATTCCTAAACATAAGATAATCAGTAAGACAATCAGGAAAACCTGGCCTACTTGATAGCTAAAATTCATCAATCAGACAATAGCCACTCTGCACTGTCAGATGAAATGCACATATTGCCTTTTTTAGGGTTACAATGACAGGGGAATTTTCTCTGGACAACAGCTATGACCAGTGAGCCATGGTTCATACCATTTCAACAACAAAACAAACAGTTGCCAAACTTGTTCAGAGAACTCGCATTGTAAGATATTTTTATTAATTATCATGTATTTTCAAAAAATCTTTCTTTTTTACTGTGAATATTCAATTTTAACAGAAATATACGTCCCTCAAAAAAGTATATGTGAGCACACCATAGCGCATAAGTTATTAAATTTCAGAAAAAATTTCCAATGATAACTATTAAACCTTCATGATGACTTTCTAATATAAAAGTTCAAGGTTCTAAGATGCATAAAAGCACAGTTCTAGCAGTAGCATCAATTTTTTTTTATCAAAATATATTGAAATTCATTAATACAAGAAATAGCTTTTGAAAAATGCTCTCCAAAACTCAACCTCAAAAGCCATATAAAAAATGAGTGCCATTTTGCACTACGCAAATTGTTCAAGTTAAAGAAGAATAAGACAGCCAGAAGTTCACTCACTTTCATACAAGGTGAGGAACTGCTCCAAAACAGTTAGCCCAATTTAAATCGAGATCCTGACATCAATGTACACATGCCTGTAGATTTTCCTGAGTGCTTGAAGTAACAGCTCCAAAACCACAGAACATTATGTGCAGTGCTGGTCTCCAACCAACATAAAAACCAGACACATAAAATCACCTTCATTTACCCTCACAATGCTGTGACTGACTGCGTACCTGAACTGCACAAACAGAGGATTCCCACCAGGGCTCCTTTGAGCTGAATGTGTGAAGAGGGCAAATATGAGCTGTGCAGCACCACAGACTTTGCTCCAGTAAGAATCTAGGGCTTGGTTCAGGAGAAAAAAGTGTCCTGAGCCCACAGGGCAGCCGAGGGCTTTCACAGCACCATACACAGCTCTTGCTTCAACTGACTCTGGCACAGAAGTATTGCACCAATGGAATAGTTACAACACTGTATCTACACTCCTAAAATATTAAATTAAGTTTTTGTTGCAGACTCCAGGCTACAAATACTGCTACATAAAAAGCTCTGAATTTCACTTGGAAGATCTCAGATGAGAAAGGGAAAGGAAAGGAATTAGATCAAGCCTTCCATCATTCACAAATTCAGAGTAACATTGAAATACAACAGTTCTGCACTTCTTGTCACCTCTGTGGTATTTTATATGCCAGAAACATCCTATTTGTGTGTCTCTGCATCTTCTTTTGTGTATCACTGTTTGCTGAAGAGATCTCTCCAACTTTATGTAACTGGCTTAGGGAGATCTACTAGGACAACTGGAGCTATTTGGAAACAAAATCTGTCACAGCATCAAACACAGAATATATCTACAGAAAAGCTCTTCTTTGATACTGTTTTGCAGAGATGCAAAGTTAGACTTAGCTTTAAATTAGCATTCCCAGGTAACGGCAGTAATTTAGTCGCATCACCTTAGAGCTTTGCAGTGGCCAAATTTTAGTTGTGAAGAGTAATTTTAAAGGGTATATTAAGTCTTTATTTGGTAAATTTTAGGTATGTCAACTGCACTATGCAGTCTTTATTTGACTACGGGGAATGTCCTACTTAAGTAAATTGGACGTGTTAAAATCAACAATTCCAAAAGACATTCAAAAGTTTTTGGGAAACGCCAATTCTGCTCTTGGAACTACATCTTTAAGATTTGCCTTTAAATGCTGCCACTGCATCATCATAAATGCAAACTGAAGACTAGGTTTTATGTACATTGGTATCCACAGATTTGGTGGGTAGCTGGAGTAGTTCTTAACCTCTCTTATATCACTGCTAAAGAATATTCCACATTTTCCCTAAACATAAGTAAGTTTGACATGTTAAAAAATGCAAAATTAAAGTAATTTATGCAAATATTCAACAGTGCAATGTTTGAATGATCATGAAGTTTCCTAATAAGAATTCAATGTTTCTCAAGCAAAACATGTTTTCATACTGTATCACATTCAGACAGATACTTTTCTGCTTAGGATTCAAAGAGACCAATCAACTGAATATATTTCCAAAGTAATGTTAACCTAGGAAAGAAAACTATGTGACTTTAGGAAGAGGGGAGCATGGAAGTAGTTATGTTAGCTGAAAATTCATGCCACTTATCAATTTTGTTTAAAATTAAAACTTCTCTTACCATCATGATTGGGATTTCCCAAAGTCCATGGCTCATCTGAGTCAAAATGAGTGTCTCCCCCAATTCCTGGCCCAGGAAAATAAGCATGAGCCAAAAATCCTCCCTCCCCATCAAAGGGAGAACTGTCTCCATGAAAACCTGATGCAAAAATGATAGTAATATCCACGTCTCTCTTGCCATTTTCTAATTCAATATAAGGAACTTCTTCAAAAGTTAGAGGAGTTACATTCTGCCACACATCGAAGGCACGGCGAATGGCTTTACGAGTTTCAGCATCACCTACTTTGGGAGTGACGTTCTTTATGCTGAAAGAAACAGAAACATTACATAGATTAAATTTAACAGAGTGGTAAGTGACACTGCTAATATCCATTTTCTGCTAATTATTACAAGTTCTGTGCTTTTAATAAAACATGCTAGTCTGGCATTATATACTTTAAGAAGAGTATTTTTAAACAAGCTGGTGTAAAATTATGGTGTCAATCTGTATAGCCCTTTAAGCTAGAATTTATTATGTTAGCTAGCTTACTCCCAGCAGTACAAAAAAATCTTATCTTTAGAAGATTAAAAATGTATTAAAATGAAAAATTCTTAACAGTTGGATAACCAGATTAATCAACCACTGACTGTTTACCTCCTGGACCACAATTAGAATCCATCACAGCTAAAGAATGTCATGTGCTTTCTGATCAAAAGAAAAATGTTTTCAGTTAAATGAAATTTTAACTTATTAGTGACTTTATTAACAAAAGCAGAGCTCCATACTGTGACCACCAACCAGTATTCACAAAGCCTTTGTAAAGCCTTA
This sequence comes from Vireo altiloquus, assembly GCA_013396875.1. Taxonomy (NCBI): domain Eukaryota; kingdom Metazoa; phylum Chordata; class Aves; order Passeriformes; family Vireonidae; genus Vireo; species Vireo altiloquus. Next base: position 2,765,870 of record VZRF01012388.1, read on the forward strand.
TCAGAAACAAAGCCTTGACTTCAACACAGGCTAAGATGTCCTTTTATGATCTGATTACATCTATAAATCTTGCATAAAACTTTAGAATCCATCAGAGAAATCATTTTATAAAAGATAATTATGTGCTAACTCAAGAATATGTATTTAAACAGAAATTTCAGTCTTCACTACTTCTTTAATTGACATACATATGAGAAAGGCAAAAAAATCAGAAATTGAAGTTTACTGTCATAGCTACTACTAAATTATAGTAAAAAAAAATCTTTCTTTACTTTCATTATTGAATTCAAGGAAAGAATGTCAATAATCAATTTAAGACCTCTCCAATTTTCTGCATCATTTCCACTTGATTCATATGGGCAACAAAAACTCTATTAGGTTTGTGTCTGCTCTGAAACTGCTGCAATCAGATTCTCTTTGTTCATTTGACATATGCTTGACTGGAAGTCCAGAACGAATTTCAGAAATTGCATAGTTCTAGGGTATGTGCAATATTTTTGTCAGTTTACACAGCATGGCACACAAAAGGAGAACAAATATTGTTTCATGAATAAACCTCGAATTATTGATTTGTTTGGTACATTAAATATGCTTGATTATATGGTATTTATGTTTATACATATGGAAACAAATCTTTCAAGTGTAATTTTATAGATTTAACTTCATATATACATTTTGTTCATAGGTTCATGTAGAAAACATAAAGTTACCTATTTGGACTTCCATTTGAAAATATATTATTGTATTGAGTCCAATGGTGCTGTCTAACCAAAGCATAATTTTATTAGCTGGTATGTATGTTCCAAAGACATATCAACACTGGCTATAAGATGATCTATTGTAGGGAACCCACTGCTTTCCTTGATCTTTTGTTCCAAAGGTGATTTAACCAATCATTATATACTTGTGCCTATTCTATTCTTTGCCTGGCTTGTATAACTGGTTCTTGTTCTGCCTTTCCCTCTTGCATACAGGAGCTTCAACACTTTTCCTCCTATAAAAAGATATTTAAAAGACATTTCTGCACTGCAAAGTTATTACCTTTTTGTTGTCACCAAGAAATTACAATTTTGAAGTCTTTAAATCTCTCATCATGAGACATTTTCTCCAGCCTATTAAACATTTTCTGTGATTTTTATTCAACTCAATCCAATTTTTTAATGTTCTTTTAAAATTGATTCTGTCAGAACTACAAAGTACTGCAGTACTGATCTTGTTGTCAGGGAGAGAACTTCCTCTGATCTGCAGGCATGACCTTGCTCTACATGATGTAAATGTCATGTGATTTAAATTGCTTTATATGATGCCCTTTCATAATTATTTCCTCATCAGTAATTTTATGATCAGTGTTGCATTGCTTTTTCTGTGATAAAAAAAAAAAAATTGGACACAGTGGACCAACTATCAGCCCTTGCACTACCTCTGTCTGAAAGCTCCCTCCTTTGAGAATTAGGTTTTTTGAGACATTTTAATTAGCAAGTTCATAAACTACTTGGTCTGTGCCCCTTGAGAAACTACCACATTTTGCAACCCGTGCTGTGACACGAAATCAAACCCCATCACAGTGGCACACTTACACTCCCACTACCAAAAACTAGACAACAGTTCACCTGTTGCTATGCTAAGAATGTCACTTACGAAGCTGGCAGATGTGCTCTTAGTCGATCCTGCTGTGTGCTCTCTAAGGCACGTGTACTGCCTGAAGCAGAGCTCTTTGAAGGATTAGAGCCTCTGTTATTTGCCACGTACAGGGAATATGGCAAATGACTCAACAGGCTCATAGAAAACAGAGCATGTCTAGCAGAACTGAAATATTGATGTAGCAAAAGCTCATCCGAAACTCAGAGCTTGGGCTTTTTTTTTTTTCTTTTTTTTTTTTTTGGACTCTTAGTAATTGGTCAAATTCACACTTTGATCTTAAATAAACAGAACAAAAGAAGGATCTTCTGCTATTATATGTGAAATGAGGAAATGGATAAAAATGGATTGGAATTTTTTATTGGCGTTAAGTTGATTAATTAATTGATCTAAAAGATTTCAACTCAAATGTTAAAACTTATTTTACATTTTCTTGCTTTTTCAGTGCATTGAATTAAGTTTTAATCACTGATTACAAATGAAAAATTAAGCAATTGTGCTAGTTCCACACACACAAGCTAGAATAGACTGCCTATGATAGCAGATATTTTTCATGGGATTCTGCTATTCACTTACTTTTGAAATAACATCCTACATCTCCAGATTCACTGTAAAGTAATATTTTTCAAAGCATACTCTCTATATTAGAACTAGAGAGATTTCTGGCTTCCAAACCAATATTCTGGAGTAGGCAAGATTATACTAAAAAATGTAGCATGAAAGAGAAATTATATAAATCAGCAGTTATTCCTACGTAAGAGTATTTACACAAAATAACTTTAAAATACTATTTTATTATTTATTAAAAATAATAATTTTTAATGCATTAAACACAACTCAGGTTCAATCCCAAAAGAGCAAATACCAACACTGTACAATACAAACATTGAAAGTGTTTTACTGGGAATTTTGCTTAAAATAATTCACCAGTGTGGACATCTGAAACCCAAGTTATGTTACATTTCTTTCATGCTGTTTATCATACAAGCCCCAAGGGGGAAGTAAAGAAAAATCAATCTATAAAGACAGGCTATCAATTACTAGAGATACTACGACTCATCTTTTAAAAGTCTTCACTTTAGACCTATGACTGCACTAGCAAATAAAGTCTCATATGAGCTCTTTCCTATTACATTTAGATCTACACCTTAAATCCAGCAATCACCTGAAATAGTGGTAACTCTCACAGGCAGTAAAAAGAAAGAGAGGCATGGGCTATCTTGCACTCAACATGTCCAGATAATGGAGCTCAAATAGAAGCAAGTGTAGGATGTGACGATTCAGAACTGCTCCTATTGCAAGGTGGAAGCATAGCAAGACAAAGGCCTTCATAATAAAAACCCATTTATTTTTCTAAGTATTACTTTCCTAGTCTCGTGTCAAGTGATCATTTCACAGCAAAGAAGTTCAAACGAGAGAAGGATTCAAAGCTGATCTTGACCAGACTGGTAGTGCAACTTTATAAAGAGGTTGAAGATCCTACAACTACTTTCAAAGGGAAAGTATTTTAGTAAACAAAGGGTGATCTGTAAGATGACACACTTTCATGCCATTTTTTGCAAACTAATAAACTGAGTGATACTTTTTATAAATTTTGAGAGCTCTTATTCTTAGACAACCACAGCCATGTATCAATTGATTATGCTTTTTTGTGCTTATTATTGTTGGTTTTGTATGATTTTCAACCCGAGAAAGCTTTAAGCATTCTCCGCTTGCTTTGCATACAGGCTTCAAGCATTACATCTTTAAAATACATGCCTTCTACAAGAACAATTGGATTTTATCACTGATATTCACTTTTCAAGTTGATTTACTATTTCTACAGCTGTCGGAAGAGTATTTTTTTTTGAGAGTGTTATTCTGAAATCCTGAGTCCTATTGATTTCAGAAAAGCTTTCCCTTCCCACTCCCTCCCCAAAATATCCTAAAAGAGAAATTATCCATGTTTCACTGACGTATTTTTGGCTGCATCAGCTTAAGGAGCCTTGAGAGATTGTCAGGATAAACCTCACATGACTGTGTAAAAGCAGTAATCTGAAATTTAAATAGATGAAAGAGCAGGAATTTCAACTGACTAGGTAAAAAGATGCAGTCAGTAATCTTTTTGAAGTAAGACAGTTACAGATCTGTACTTGATATGAAACTGTTAAAATTATTTGAAACATACATTAAATTTGAATAAGTTGTTGACATAATCTTTTTTGTTTTCATTGATGTAAATGATGTAAATGAAACCTAAACTGTTAATATGTTCCCAAATTGACATAATAAATGTTCAAAAGGTAATATGTGGCCAAAAATACATGATTAATGTAACTTCTAATTATAATTTTAAGTTGCTTCTTTGAAGTTCCATATTGAAATTTTGCAGAACTATTTCAGGCTGAAAAATTCCATGTTGAATTATGGAAAAGTTTCAGGGCACGGAAGGGAGTGCGGAGATTGCTTTTGGGAGTATTTGTTGTGTGGTTTTGGTTTTGGTTTCCAGAAAGTTGTAAGATGTAGCACACACTGAAATGAGGGAGAGTGAGCACTTTTCAGACTACAAGGTTCAACTGGCCAGAGAGGCACAGAATGCAGCTGGAAACCTGCAGGTTATGAAGAGACTGAGGAGCAGCACAGACAAAAATGGAGCAAATAAATTATACTAGAGGTATGATTAAAATTTTAGGAAACAAAGCAAGTTTCATTCATTTAACAAGTCATAAACCTGTAAGCAGGGAATTGGTGAAGAGAAGTGTGTAAAGAATCTTTAAACTTTTTTTTTTGGTCCTTATTTACTTTGGATTATTTTCTAATTCAAAAAGATAATATAACATTTTTAAAAATCCTAATCAAATTTAGGGTTTCTATTTTAAATGTCTTTTGTACTGTAATTCACTGCAAAAAATATTACAGACTTATTCACTTCAAATCTGTTTGACTGGAGGTCTTGTCAAAGTGAGAGAGTGAATATTTTCGAAGTGGGGAGGCAGGAGATAAAGAACTGCTATAAATTCTTCAAAGTGAGAAAGATCACTAGATGGTTGTCACTTAGTTTAATATTGGGCACCTTCATTTGATATTTGGATTAATGCCTTGGGTGACAGTCCAGAAGATATACAAGTGGTAAGATTTAGACTGTTGGAAAAAATTCTGTAATGAAATAGGGAATCAGACTGTACAAATCAGAGTGGTAGAAAACCACACATCTCAGTAGATGACAATGCATGCCTCCTAAGTGTGCACACACTGCCTTTAAATTCTAAAATGCAAATATGTGTAAAGTGCTGTAGGTGAGCATTCTTATTCAAACCAACTATAAATTACATTTACATTAACAATAATGGACTCCAGCCAATGCAACATACCAACCTCAAGGCAGTCAGTTGTCTGTTTCTTGATGTTATATCAGAATGTAATATGTTAAACTAGAATTCTCTAATTCAGCCATAAACCACAGTGGTGACATAGAGTTACTAAAGAAACTATCTCTTCACTAGGTTACGAAGAACAGTCTATATGATCACTAGGGCTTATGAACTTTAAATATAATACTTGTATGGGTTCATGAATAATGTCACCAGTTAATGAATTTGACAATTATTTTATACCTCAGAACCTACCCTGTTAGATATTTCAGGAATCCATGATGAGACTGTGTAAATTTTCCAACAGTCTGTATTGGAATCCTTGGTTTGCTGACAAATTATGGATTTTATATTATATACATGACACTTTCTCTGGTTGACAGAGCTCTAGAGAGTACATCTTGAAAGTTTCCATCTAACTTTCCCTGCAAGTCCTCAGTTTTAGCAGCAGGCACACTGTGCTAACTACAAGCCAGGCTCAGGAGTTATACAGATGCACTGCCCTGCTCACACCCCTATGCCCATCAGCACCTAGGCAGGAAACAGTCGGGTAAGTGACTCATCCAATTTTAATCAAATCAATTTGTACTTAGAACACACCCATAGGCACCTACATTTTGCAGAGACTGACTCCTTTCAATAACCTATTTTACATACTTAAATTAGGGATCTGAATTTCATTACAGCACTCCTAGCTTTGGAGCATTATTATCTGAGAAGCTGCCAAGAAAGTTGAAAGGTTACATTAAGTACATGCTGGCTATTAAATTGATGCTGTAAGCTTTGGAGAATTTACTGGCTACTAAATACATGCAATTTTAATCCAAGAAAACAACTCGGTTTTCATACAGCACATATGTACTTATAAGAGGTATCCATAGTAGTACTTTTATATCATACATTAATAATAAACTTCTCAAAATATTGAAAAACACTTAGGAATTCATACCTAAATTAAAAATCATCGCTATTAGTGACATTTGTATACCTATATGAATACCTTTAGTACCTGTAAGTGATATGTTTGTGTTGCCATTTCTGTCCTGTTAACGCGTAGCGTTTCCGACGAACGTTAAATTTGGAGCTGCCTCTTGTTTGGTCAGGCACACCACATCGAGGTTTCTTCATCCAGCTGCAAGAAACAGAACCATACAATTAAAGAAACATGAAAGGAAAATCAAAACCACTGCATCCAACTAATAAAAATGTCTGTATATATAATTTTATTTAACATATAAACTAATAAAAACAACAGACTGTTGGTGTTCTTTTAATTCAAGATACTGAAATTGCTAACTTTATGATACTATCAAGTTCTTCTACCTTACTCTTTTTCTGCACAATGAAAAGTATCTCGTTGCAACTGTAAGCTCCTAATGGAGATATTTAACTCAGGAATTATTCTGAGAATATTTAATGTTCTGCACAAAATCAAACTGAAAAAGTCTAAATCACATAAAATAAAAATGACCCTTGCAGCTGCATTAGACTTCCAGAGAAGTTCTGTGTTTCTACAGTGCTATATTTCAATATTTCAGTGTTTTCCAATATTTCAAAAACTTTAAATTTGCCAGCATTTGAAATATATTGTAATTAAGATGATATCTAATTCAAAAGCATAATTTCCACAGCAATATCCTTGAGCTGTTTCTCACTTGTAGTGTAAGGCACTATCTAGTTCAAACAAAATTCAGCTTAAGTTATTATTTTATATGAATTGAATGGCTGCAAGACAATTTACCATCAGGAATAGAGCAAGACTGAAGTCTTTTACTGCATAAGTAAAAGACAAATCTCCTCCGTTACTATTTCCAGCTCATTGGACTGTATTTCTATCATGCCAAACAATTACTTATGTAAAAGCTATAGTTTTCCAATGGCATTTACCAGAAGAATAGTCATATCCTATATTCAGGCTTTCATGGATGAATTTCTAACCACTGAACCAGCATTGTTGTATAAATAAATGTACACACAGCAGCCGTATATGTGTGACTGGATGACAGAAAAGTAATTTGAAATGTCATCTCAGAAAGTGGATTCTCTTTGAAACATGCACAGGTAATAAAAAACTCCAAAAAAACAAACAGTCAACCATCAACCTCATTTTCATAAATATGCGTGAAGTGGTTTAAAAGTACAGCTAGACTTGTAACACATCATATATGCTGTAGCTCTGGATTTATAGCAAACTGTTTTTCGAAGGCACAAGGAGGTGTTAAGCTCACCAGCCTGTGGGAAAGTACAAAATTTTCTTGATAGTACCGAGATGGCACTGCACCCCACTTGGACTGATAAGAGCTGTAGAAGTGCCTGCAAAAACTCTGATGAGTGACAAATCTGTTGAGTAGTAAGTGAGGAACCCAAAACTCATGAATTTAACTGCCTTAACTGACGACATCAAGTTCACAATCACCTTTTTCAAATAAGAAACATAGAATGATTTGTTCTAATTTCTAGTCAGAATACTTATGCATGGCACATAAAACAGCTGATGTGCAAGGAAAACAATCTTCTTTCCCCAGTGCCTGCAAAGATCACACTGCAAAAATCTAAAAAACCTTACCCCACCAGCATTTGCTAAAACACCCTGCAACTTTACTCCATGTTCCTTTGGTTTTTGAAATAAAACACCAATTCAACAAAGTAGACATTAAGGATTTTTTGGGATAAAATATTATCGAAAAGTTTAATTTGCTCTAATAATGAAAGAAAATGAAGGAAAGAAGTAAACATCTGTTACAGACCAAAGGGCAATAATATTCTTCTTAGTAAAATGCAATATTTACACTTCATGAGATTAAAATTGGCTCAGACCTTCAAAAACGTTTAGACACATTGTCAGTAATACTTTTTCACAGTGCATGTTAGATCAGTATGCAGCATTTTAATGGCAGGGTATATATAAATTATGCTGTTGAAACTGCACACACATGCATTGCAGAAAAAGACATAAACATAACAAAAGATCAGTGTTCTCACCTTAAGGTGATATCCCTACATCAAGAGCAAGAAGCAAGGAATAAAGCAAAACCAAATAACTATTATGTTTTGTAAGAAACATTGTACAAAGATACTGTAAAAAATACATAATATATCACTTATAGTTGTATCATTTCAAGGGCAATGACTTTTAAGTCACTGAATTAGACCTTCCCCCTCTCCAAAAAGTTTAGCTTAATTGATGGAGACCTATTTTAATAAAAGGGTTTGCTCACTGGTAAGCTAGGGGCAGATAAGAGTAAATGTTCTAGGTTCCGAATTTAAAAATTAATCTTCAAAGCTATTGAAATAATCTCTTGAGTCAAAAGATTCAATAATCTTACAGAAAATCCTGTTAATGTAAAAATTTTTTCACACTTTAATACCAAAAGTCAGAAAGAGCAGGTAACATGGATTCAAAATTCGAGATTGTATTATCTTACTAGAACTACTGACAATCTTTTTTTAACTAAACAAAACATAGCCCAAAATAACATGTTATGAAATTCAAGCAGTCACAATTTGTTCTTGCATTTATTTTGAAGTAGTATGTAGCTATCAAGGACATTATGCTTGTATCCTTATTGGTTTGGACAGGCAGGGGATGTTCCAAGTTGTCATGCTGTCTGAACCACTAGTATTCTTACTGTTCTTACATGAGGTCTGGGACTGTAGTTCACACAATATAAATCCAAATATAATTCAAATGGAAGTCATTGCATGAGTGGCTCAGTTGCTTTCGGGAAATTATCTTCATGCAAAATTTAGGGAAAGATGCAATTCGCAGCTGAAGAGTTGGAACATCACCAAATCTACCACCTAGATCTTAGCTGAACTAAGTTTAGCAGTAGAATTTTAAACAAACTAGTGCATGACTCGTAAGGGAGCTCAGTATTTTCTAGAACAGAAATGAGGCAAAATGTTAACAACTTCAGGTACATAAATTTCCCTTTTTTTTCTTTAATATTTTAAATTTTTTTCAACAGTAACTGTTCTCACACTCACAGGGAGGAAGACTTCTGTTAGTCATTATAATCATTAAAGCTCATGACATTCCCGATACTTAGAGCATAACATGGTCTTCCATTGGGGGAATTGAAAAAGAAAACATTGATTTCTATTTTCTTCCAAATACAGGTTCGTTTAACATGATATGATCAAGGTCTTCCATGTTCCTGATTGCTTGTTGGAGTTTAATTTTTTGACCTGTTTTAGAAATGTTTTGAAAAATATTTCATTTTAAAAGGGTGCACACAGTTAATGACTTTGCCTCTTTTTCATCACTTTGTTTTTGAACTTGTAGAAATCCTTTCTGCAGCAGCCCCTCAAAATTATTATTTTATACTCAATAAAGTACTCAATAAAGAGCCAAATTTGTGACTAATGTTCTCTATCTGCACACTATGCCACATCACATTCCTCTTCTAACTCCATCAGGCTGAATCTTGGGGAGCTATATATGTCAGGAAAATTTAAACATTTTAGACTCCCAGGAAATCTAGAAAGATTAAAATAAAAATATGCAGCAAAAATGTGATGCTCTTCCAGTAGAAAGAGAGATGAAACCCAAATTCTTCTACCTCAAGCCATTTGCCCAACCATATTTTGTTCTTTGGTGGTTAAGAGGAAAAATCTCTTTCTGTCTCTTATTTTTCTTAAGCCTTCAGGAAAAACTTTTGGCCTAAAACAGAATCAAAACATTAAAAAACATACCTTTGGTTAAAAGTCCCAACTACTTTATCCCTAATCAAAATTGCTGCTAAGATTGCACAATGGTTTTGATGCTCTGGGGTCTGGGTGTTATTTTGGGCAGAGTTATAGCAAAAAGGAAACTAAAAGGGAGGGTTAAACTTGACTTACTGCAGCTTAACTTAGTGGCTGGAAAAACTATAGGCACCTATTTAAGGAAACTACTGAATTATACCCTTAAACTTCTAGTGAGGAGAAATAGGTATGTTTTCTAAACATCTTTTCTTTTACCTACTGTAGCCTGCTATTACAGGATGTTATTGATACCTGCTAAGTAATAGAAAACAGTCAAAGAGTGATTTAAGATATTGTATTCCAGCCCTGATCATTGCTTTTCAAGACTTCTCACTGGATATTTGGTGAGGGTACAGACCTTACGTATGCTTTTGTAAAAAAAAAAATCTACTAATTTACTAAGAAAATAAACCACTGGATCAATTTCAACAACTCAGATTTAACTTTGTAACTGATAATTAATACCTAAACAGTAGAGAGCATAAACTTGGTTAGAAGCTGATCTAAGCAATAAAATAAGCACATTTGCCATTTATTTATAAAGGATGGCATTAGAATAAAGTGAAAGTTTTGTTATTATTGCACAAATTTAGTCAGCATCCTATACACGACCATTCCATCTGTATATCAAGAAGTTTGCAATGTAATCCTCAAAACTGCAGAACAAGTTTTGGGAATAAACACGCATAGCAGTTTTAAGAAAAGAACAACTAGTCTTTCTCTACAATGTTTGTTTTAGGGATGCAGAAGACCAGGAATGGCAACAGTGGGTCCAGTTTCAGAAGTGTTCTTTTTCATGAAACATTGACTAATATATAAATGAAATACAGAAAATACTGTGACACTGCACGCAAATGTCAGACAGTATTTTCACCGAGTTTGCAATTGCCATGGTACTTGTATTCAGAACCTCCCTCATATTTTTACACCATTATAAGGATGTCTCTTCCTACCACTCACTCTTCCTTAACCACAGCGATAAGTATGCATCATTCTTTTCAAGACACTTGAGAAAAAAAAAATAGTAAAAGTCAGTGAATGCTGAGTAGTTGGGAGAAGATGAATGCTGTTCATATTTATGCATACCAAAATACTCATTGAGGGATTTTCTTTTTTTCAGAGCAGCAAAATCCCCCCAGGAGACTTTTGATGATGCTGCTGCTGTAGGAAATCATTTCTTTGTTAATACCCCCAAAGTTGGTTCCTATCATGTTACTACTATAACTTTTTCAATTGGTTGTCCTTCTGAAGACAAAGAAGCACATAATAATCTCTTCTCGAGGTGTGTAAAAGAAGCATGTAAATCCTCATGCACAAGATGAGAACATATTTTTTATGAGGTTCCAGCAGTATTTATTTGTAACACCAGCATTGTTAGTGATTACAGCATCTTAATCCCAAAGAAACATATTATAAACTGTAACATATTTCTGACCTAAAGAGTATATATACTTTCTGTATAGGGAAAATAATTTCAAAAATGTACAAAATAATGCCACGAACGACTAAGGAACAATCTACCCTTTATTACATAGTCATATGTCCCATGAATATTCAGTGATGTGACCTGAGGGTATCTTGAGGCCAGAGTTAAGTTAAAAATGAGTTTTTGTTGTTTTATTTTTGATACCATGATGATTTTTTGCCTTTTCTTTTATACCCCTTTTATAAAGCTTTTATGTATCCTCAGTGCTTCTAGCATGCATACTTGTAATTCTTTAAATCTGATAATTTAGCATAGACCTAATATTCTGTTAAGCCAGGAGACCAAATATCCTGGAAGCCTCACAGTTAGAGGCCAGAAAGCCCTAGAAACCAAAGTATTCCCTAAAATACATCCTGTAAACTAAGACAGGCCCATCCAGGGGGAAGATTCCTCGGGATGGGGGGTTCATTCAAGCCTCTCATTGGGGAATTTCTGATAGATATGCTAATTTCTATAAATTAATTAAAGGCCTATAAACTAAATATTATAAATAAGGCCTATTAATTAAAGGCCTAATTTCTAGTAATTAAAGGCCTATAAATTGTGTACCTATTTATCATGTGTGTGCATTTTGGTGTGCATTTCAGTGCATTCCACCTGAACAAAGTGGTGCACCTTTAAGGATCCTTAGATAAATACCAAGGTAAAAACTCCTTCTCCCTCAACCATGTTTGGTTCTTAATTTTAAGACCAGGGAAAGGCAACAGTGTGACAAGCCTTTAAGAATCAGTTCTGTTCCTAACTTGACTCAAGTTAATGCGACTCCAAATATCTAAGTAAATGCAGCATTCATCCAGTATGAGTTACATGTACCTAAGAATTGCAATGTATTACTGCATCTTTCTGTGTAGAACAAATTCATGCATCAAAAAATCGCAAAGACTCAATATTCACCACTTTATAAGATTAATGTTTGCTGCATAGATGGATTTCTTCATCTACACTGCAGAAGTGAAGAAAACCTTGCTGGCCAAAATGCCAAATTAGCAACATTTACCACCTCCATTTGAATTTAGAATTTTGGGTTCGTTTGTGTTTTTTCAATTCTCCAGCTGATAATCTAAACTAAGAGCTGGCCTCTGCTTTCCCTTGGGTTACCCCTTTCTGTCTCCTCTATGCTGCTATGAACAGACTATTTTACTTTTAGTGAAACATATTGTCTCTTACAAAGCTGCTTCTAACGTGTCTATAAAAGGGTACTAGTTACTGGCATAGCAGCACTCTCTCCTCAAAGATCAATCATAGAGCATAGACTCTTCACCCCAGAGAATGGACCATAAATATACTTTTGAGCATGGCTCTCTCACAAGGCATTTACTGCTATTGCACTGCATGGTTTAAGGTCCTTTAAATTCCTAAACTGAGGGATATGTGATCAACTCACCTCCCCTGAGGGCAGCCACAAAATCTGCTTTGTTTTATTGCTTTTCAATGCAATAGAGTATGTGTCAGTGGAATAAAATGATTTTTCCAATCCTGCCAGCATTTTGTGTAGTCTCTTCCCTAAACTCTAAATGATAGAAAAATCATTAGTGTCAGCAACTTTACCATAAAAAAATAACAAAAGATGACACATTAGGTTGGGAGTGGTAAATGGGAAATGAAGAGGGATTTTCTCCCCCCCAAATAAGCATTTTAGAGCAGTAGAAGCATATTTCACTGAAGCAAATGTTGAATATGCAGTGACAGCATTATTTAGTTATTGCTCGCTTTTCAAGCAAAGTAACTTTTTCTGAAATCCCAAGGCAATCTTTTTCACAATTTAACTGCAATGAGTCCAACAAGCACTTCAAATCAGAGAATCAGAGAATAGTTTAAGTCGGAAAAGACTTCTAAAATCATTGATTCCAACCATTATCATGGCACTGCCAAATCCACCATATAACCATGTCCCTAAGTGCCACATATACACTTCCCAGGGCAGCCAGTTACAATGCTTGGCAATCCTTTAGGTGAAGACCTATTTCCTAATATCCATCTAAACGTCCCCTGGTGCAACTTGAGGCTTCTCCTGTCACTCCTTACCTGGCAGAAGGAGCCGATTCCTGCCTGGCTACAACCTCCTTTCAGGTAGTTGTAGAGAACCATAAGGTCCCCCTGAGACTCCTTTTTTTCAGGTTAAACAGCCACAATTCTCACAGATGCTCCTCACAGGACTTGTGCTCCAGACCCTTCCCCAGCTCTGTTGCCCTTCTCTGGACATGCTCCAGCACCTCAGTGTCTTTCTTGCAGTGAAGGGCCCAAAACAGAATACAGGATTCAAGGAGTGGCCCCACCATGTGAAGTACAGGGGCAGGGTCCTGCTGTCTTAATCCCAGACACATTGTCTTAATTGTTAATTAATAGTCACTTTTCTTTTAAATTTTTTGGCATGTTTTTAAAATTTGGTATAGTATAGAGTTGTTTAAAAGTTTCATTTAATAGGTCTGTTTTACAAAGTTTCTCTGTGTCCATTCTGTCACTAAAATCAAACACTGAGAGCCTGAAACAACTTCAGAATTGCAAAGGGCACGCAAAACTAACTCAATTTTACTGCATGTTAAAATGACAACACCTGTTTTTTTGTCACTGGAAAACACTAAACGAATGAGCCAGTGGGGTGTGCCAATTTTTTTTGTTCAATGAGCATAAAGAAATTTACACTATAGATTTTCTACTAAAAAAAGAGTCCTTCAGCTCTTCGGGAAACATTTCATGGATTCTTGCCAAATATGCTTCTTCCCTTCCACATTAATAATCTTTTGACCCTTTCTTTAGGTAACCCTGTAACATCTTGTTTACAATCACTCGCCCAAAGGCAGACAGCAGTTAGGCAGGTGATGACCTGCCACCATGAAACACAGTAGATGAAAAAAATGAAAGGGCAAGGAAAGAGAGAAAAAATTTAATTCCCCATCTGAAGCTGCAACACTATTTGGATACTCCCGTTACACTGCTGCTTCCCAGTTCTATTTGACCCTGCTTGAAACAGAAAAGTCAAGAGCAGTTCAGTACTGGTTACTTACTCAATTGTGTTCCTGTCCACTTTTCCTGTCATATTAATGCCATAGAACTGCTGCATGGCAGCTATAGCTGATTGCATGGTTTCTGCAGAGCGCAACACCGACATTCGGGGGTCAGTTGGTGGAAGGTAGCCATACTTTTGTAACCATACCTGCAATGACAAGTGCAGTGGCTATTAAATAGAAATTAGAGGTAAGTAAAATGCTCCCTAGCAATTAGTTTTATACCATACATAAAGAAGCTTCTAATTCACCAAGTACAAGCCCTGTTACTTTGGGTGTTTGGGGTTTTTTTACTTATTTTATCTGCAGATAAAAAATTCCTTGGGGATTTTATTTAACCTTCTTCATTAAAGATTCTGTTGCTGTAAGACTTACAGAGTTTTCTACCCAGAAGCAATCTCTATTATCTGAAACTGCCTACTTCAATTATTTATTTATTGTATTTATTTATTTATTTGAAGCTACAACTTAAGCACCTAACTCTGGCTCTAGGCACTTCAAGTAGTGTGTTAAACAGACAAAATATAAATCTACAATATATGCCACATACAATGGACTGCCCACAGGGCACATAATAATATTCACCATCTACAATAATAAATCCACAATAGCTCTCACACATTTACACTATATTGTTATCTTCTCTCGAAGAATATGAAAGAGAGGGTAGGGAGACATTCAGCTTTCTGAGATGAATATCAAAATCACATACTTATAGGCAAAGCAGGTGTCCAGGAGATAGTGAAGTAGCAGACTCTGACTTCACTTAGAGAAAACTCTCTGAAAAGAGGAACTGCCTTTTTATACCAGGATGGATTTAATGCCGACTGTTTATGGTTTTGATTGTGTAGAAGTGTGAGGTCCAAATTACTGAAAGCTTCATGGATTAAAGCTTAAGAACACTTAGACAAACCCTCTGAAACATGCTGTCCTCTTGAGGCAGTGTTTAATAAAAAAGTAGCTGCAGTTGTCATAATGTTTCTATGTATTCTCAAAATCAAGACTATACAGAGAACAGTGAATGACTTTTGAAGAAGTGAGGGCACTGACACAGCTTTAAAAATGCCTTTTCATTTGAGGGCTGGAAGTACTCACTAGAACAAAAGGTACATATATTGCCAATCTACAAGACTCAGTTAAAAAGCATTGCTACAATTTCACTCCCCCCAGCAACAAAATATTTATGACCCTATAAATCTGATATTCTATTCTCTAACAAAAAAAAAAAAAAAAATTGATTCAGCCACTTCTTTCAAACATATCACATCACAATTCACAGATTCTGAATCATTATGATGATATCCACCCACTTTACCTTATAGCATTTTCTGGGCTCTCTCTGCCTCATACAACACATCTGGGTTTTGATCTGTTTGTATATACACTTTTTATACACAGCCTAACACCTACCTATGTATCTATTTTCAGTTTTTAATTTATATTGCAGAGTCCACTGTTTCAGTTTTGTAGCAGGTCATGGTGCACTCCCCTTTTATGAACAGTGAAGATGATCATGAGGAATGAACTCATTATTAAGGTTCACTTTATTAACACTGAACATGTATTAGAGGTGAATGTGTATCACAGTGTAAGTAAAAGATCAAACTGGCATTAAAGACTGCAGAAATCTTCAGGTTAGGAGTTCATATACTTCTAATTTAAACATGTTTACCTTAAACACACATTTACCTATGCAGTTCACACACGACCTCAACAACCACAGAATCACAAAATCACAGAATGCTCTGAGTTGGAAGGGAGCCACAAGGATCACCGAATCCAACTCTTAAGTGAACGGCCCACAGGGATCAAACCACAACCTCTTTGTGAGCTCCACACAACAGGGAGATACAACAGGACAGGGAGGTACAGAAAGGATTAAGATCCAGACTAAAGTCTTTCATCTTCACACTATCTCTATATATAGGAACTGTTCAGAATAAGAACAAAAATTTGTTTAATAGATAGGAAAATGCTCCTATTTCCAATATAAATGAATTGTTACAATCAGTACCTAACATCCAGCTTTACATACTCTTACCTTCCTGCACTTTTTGGCTTTAAGGGAGAACTTGTGTACATTAATTGTGTGCAAGATTTGGGTTATTACAGAAATAATATAGTTTATGTGCCACTTTGTAGACAAAGCCTGTTCTTCCTTCCATTATTGAAGATAGCTCTGAAAGGCCAGACAGAGCCTGAATGTTAGCAAGAGCAATGTAATGTGGAAAAAAAGACCATGGAACTATGAATTAAATAAGTTTGACACAGAGTGGATTGATTTCAGTGTAGTATGTAGATTCTCTTGAATTAATATTTACAAAGAGAGTATTTAAGAATAGGGTTATTTTCATATTCATCTTCTCAAGTCAGTGATATCAAAACAAATAGTAAGGGAAGAAATATAGTTCTGAGTAGCACATCACAGTTATGTAAAATAATACCACCTTCCTGCCACCTTCTCAGCAAGAATTCGGTATGCAGACACAGAGCAGGGCTTTTT
Organism: Vireo altiloquus; assembly: GCA_013396875.1. Classification (NCBI taxonomy): domain Eukaryota; kingdom Metazoa; phylum Chordata; class Aves; order Passeriformes; family Vireonidae; genus Vireo; species Vireo altiloquus. The sequence goes on from VZRF01012388.1 coordinate 2,782,598, forward strand.
TTGAAGCTCTCAGGTGCTAAGGGCAGACAAAATAATTGCTTGGTAGGCTTGGGAGGTCACCTATCACCACACAAAACCTTCCCCACTGTGGCAAAAATGAAGGAGTCAGAGGTATGGAGTTACAAGTAAGAGAATTTGCCAGAAGTTAAACCTTCAGATATTTGAATTAGAAAAGCTATAAAGACAGAGACAGAAAAAAATATCTTGGGGACTACTGCTCATGGGAGAAGGGGAGCAGGGAGAAAAAAACTGGAATCTAGCAGAGTGCCACTGCAGAGACACTTGTCAGAAAAGGAAAAGAGAGTTGGCTCAGAAACTGAAGGAGAGGACAGTATGGCCTTTCCCTATCTAAGAAGTCTCACACACAAGTTAAATGCAGGATGTCTGAAAGCTACCCCCAATCACTGAACAAAGGAAGTAGACCACCTGGGTCTTCCCTCAGCCTTCAAAAGAACCTAGAAGACACAGCCAACATACTCAAAAGTCAGATGACACTCTGAAAGTAAGTTTCTTTTTGGAAGTTCAGACAAATTGACCTCCAGGCTAGAGAAGGTTTGAGAGCTAGTAGCATTTAGTGTTACAAAATTCTTTAGTCTGTCCTTATGAGAAAGGATTATGAAACAAGAAAAAAGACAACAAATCTGGTTCCATAGTTTTCTGCAGGAAGGACAGAAAATTCTGAAGTACCTTGGCTCAGGCTACCATATATCTGAAATACATCAGATTCTATTCTGTATAGCCCAAATGCTGTGAACTATAGAGGAGAAGCTTAACTTAAAGCCCAGAATATACAGCTGGGCAAAATAGAGAAGAGGAAAATAAACAGTTTGAGCAGGGGACTGAAAGAAAACCATTTTCTCTCTGTTTTGTATTTTTGAGGCAAGCTATAAAAGAAATTATATCCAGAAGAATTTTCCTCTCCTGTCTACTGAAATTAGACTTATTCTGCCTTAATGTATTCCAGTAATGACAATGTCTTGGTGAGCCTCCTCCTGAGGAAATCATTGGTCTTGGAACAAAGAAGTAGTGAAGTAGATCCATCTAAAATGTCATGCCTGGGATGCCAATAGGGACGCTTTGCACAGACTCCAATAAGAGGTACATTTCCCTCCTTTATACAATTTAAGAAGATAAAATACTGCTACTTCAAGTCAAGTTTTTGGGCAGAACTTTCTTGTCCTGCTGCAAAATGAGATCCATGGTACCTGTCATGTAGCCACAAAAAACCACAGCTGGAAGACAACAGGTTCCACCACTTCCCTCTCTAGCAGTGCTTTAGTATCCTACTGCTGTGAAGCTGGCTTTAGAGCTGAATCCTTACTACTAGAATTTAAGCCTGTAACTACTTTACCTGCTACAGGTAAAGGGAACCAATTATTCATTTCCCCTCTGAAGCAGACTTTTATGTATTTGAATTTTCTGACATGAGTCACTCTTTCTACTATTTTAAAAATGAACTGAAGAAACCTCTTTTGCTTAATCATATTTCATTATCTGAATTAACCTCCAGAAAAGTTGAAGCTAAAATCTATCTTTACTAAGCATCTGGTTGCTCTAGATTTCTATGTTAGTTCCCATTGTTGGACTATTAACAAACACTGGAGTTTAGCTGAAGTGTTAGGAGTAATTCAGAAGAACATGGACACCCAAATATTTCATTTTGGAAAGAAAAACAAAAAAAAAAACCCAGAAAAAACAGAAATAAAATTAGCTTGAAAATATTTTTATTCAGTAACAGAACTTCAAGACTTATATCTCATTCATCTACACCTTTCAAAATTTTAAACCCATGATTTGCACATTTTGTCCATCAGAAAAGTTTTTTCACCCTAATTCCAACCCTGTTTTGACAATTGTAAAGAAAATGATAAACAGAATCTATTGGTGATGAAATCTGTAGACATGATAGGAATTCGTTGAGGACCTGACACTTCTGCAGGCATCCATGGAATCTGTTAGTGCTCAGCACAAGAGCTGTATCACCTTCCAGATTTTGGATGTCACTGACTAGACACTTAGGTTTGGGGTTTTTGTCTGACATGATGAAAAAATCTTTTCATTTTAGTTTTTAACTGCTACTTATGCTATACTGTATGGCTCATCTGGTTATGGAACAGATAGCACTTTCTAACATAGCTGTATTTTTTTCTTTTCTAAAGGATAAAGAGTGGGCTAACTTAAAGTGTATTAAACACACCAAGGGATTTTAATCACTCAGATCTTTGCTAGTTTAGGAAGAATGATTGATCTTAAAAACAGTATGTTGACACAAAACTCTTATTAAGAACAAAGAAAACCCATGTATCATGATTAAAGATTAAACAAGAATATTATTAAGATAATCAGAGTTTCAGAGAGATTACTGCTTTCTAAGATAGACGAAAGCTTAGCAACAAATTATTAATGTTCCTGAATGACAGTACATAGTATAAGCTATAGTACAATTATGTTCCATGAACCTGAAGGCATAGTAAATCAGTCTAATAAAGCCCAGATCAAAACAATTTCATAAACATCTTCAGTAGTGCAGCTGCATATCATTATTATTCATGTATTCCTGTTCCCTTTTTAGATTTTATCTGCAAACAGAATTCCTATCTGCACTGAGTAAAACTGTGATATTTCATAATTTCAAAATATTTTGACTGCTGTTTTTTAATACACTTCCACCAAAGACACAATAAGTGAAATGATTTAAAGTGTCTGAGTAATTCAGGAGCTTTATATTTTCAAAAAGCATACGTTTACGAATCTAACTTACTGATCACCACAGTATTTAGTAGCTCAAGTGCTGATGTAATTTTGAAAAACGATTGAAGCTTTTAACTATAGTAAGGATAAATAAGCTAGGTCTGGAATTAGTATCCATATGACCAAATTATTTCTTCATCTAGGTCAAATGATCATGGTAAATGGTGTGTTTTAATTACAGACCTACCTATGGCAGCTAATACTAACTTTTCAGTGACAACTTGATAGACAGATAGCCAGAAATAAACCAAAGTGTTTACATAGAGCATTATATGGAATCTTCTGATGTTTTTCCTTCCTCTTGTCTCCAGTGCCACCAGTTCCTCATCAGTGGTGTTTTCTCTTAACCTGATGTTAATGGGTATATATACCCTGATGTGAATGGGTATATGGGCACTTATCTAGCAAGAAAAATACTTCCAAAAAAAAGCACATAAGAACACATAGTCCAGGAGAGTCTAACTTAGCCTATCAGTAATGTCTACAGAATGAAAATAAGAATTGTGACAGATGAAACAAAAGTTTAATGGTCATGATTGGTTTAGTACCCATGGTTTTAAGTTGAGATAACTAATTTTTAACCAGAAAACCAGCTTGCATGTTCAGAATACATTGAAGCTCACACAGAAATTGTGTAGTGGAAAAGATCTTAAATAGAAGTAAGCATCTTCAGATTAAGCAATTTTTTTTTTATCACTACAAACATGCCAGAAAGAAAAATTCCAAACATCAACTTGCAAAATTTAGTTTTCCACTGACATAAACTAGAAAGTGACCAACTTATTTTCTTGTGAATTACTGTGACAACCCCCCAAGAAACAATTTACATGTGGCACTGGCACAATCTTAGACACATTAATGATGGTAATCTTTACTTTTAGCAGGTACTTAATAATTACTTAATCCCAAATCTGTGGGATGTCTAGGCTGCAGTAAATACTTAGACACAGTACTACAAGTAGAAGAATTGACCCCTCAGTGGGTCACAGAAGAGAATAAATTTGGCTTCACTGAGTTCATTGTTGCTACACCTAGTCAGTTCAAAATTAATTGAGTCACCTTCACTGTTCTATAATGCATCAGCCTACTGTTTTTTCTCTGTGTTCTAGACACAAAATAGATGTGAAACTTACGTGAAGATTGACTTAGATGTGAAATCTTATTATATTAGTCTCCAACAGCACAAAACCAGATTTACCAACACAGGATACTGCATGTCAGCAGAGAGGTGACAATCTGGAAAGAATATCTCTGTCCGCATGGTGACAGAGATAATTTTAAAAGTGTACTCCTGTTCCCAGTGGGAGGCAGTTCAAGAATGAAGACTGCAGCCCAAGGCCAGAGGCTCTGCCTTGTAAGTAAGTGACTTTGATTCAAACTCAGAGTCCAAGAAATGGCAAAAGTATAAAGGCAAAATGTATTCAAAACTGTGTGCTGAATTCCTCTCATTTGTAATTCAAGTTTAATTTAAATATTCTAACTAATTTCCTTTACTGCCACACTTACACATGGGAAAACCAATGTAGCTTGAGAGCAGCAGAAGTGGGAGGTGTAAAAGAGCTGTCGGGAGCACCAGGCCAGAGACATTTACAGATCCCAGGCAGGAGGGAACCTAGCAGTGAGCAGCAGACGTGGGGTCTGCAGTGTCCTTCAGCGACGGAAATATGCTTGGAGCAGGGATAAGACACTAGCCAGCTCCAAAAGCAGAAGCTACATTGTTTATTCACTATTTCTACTGTCTGTGTGGAGAGTGGGTTAGTGGTATAACAACTCTGACACAAATCCCTGGCCTGGAAAGAAACCCTTGATCATTTCCTGTAACATATTTATAACTGACCTCAGAATGCGGACCTGATTCATTAGCTGCTCAGGGAAATTTTCTTCAATCACTAATAGAAATCTCTGGCAAAGTCTGGCAGAGATCCAGACCAGTGGAAATACTTCCAAAATAAAACTTAACAGTTCTAGTAGATGTAAATACCCAGTCATACAGCTCATGTTAAAGGACACTGTCTCTCATCTTACTAGAATTTCTATAGCTTCTAGAAAAATATTAAGTGTTCTGCAGGGATAAGAATGCTGTATTGAAGAGTCTGGCTGAATATGTCCTGACCGCTATATAAAAAAAAAGGAATAAAAAGAAACTTCTAAGGCTATGAGGATGAGTAAGGGACTGGAGCAGCACTCCTATGAAGAAAGACTGAGAAATCTGGGACTTTTCAGCTTAGAGAAGGCTCCAGGGGTATCTTATCTATGTACAAATATCTGAAAGGAGGAAGCAGAAAAGATGGAGCTAGGCTCTTTTCAGCAGTGCCCAATAACATGACCAGAGGTTACGAGTACAAACTGAAACACATTAATTACTTCTCAAGTTTAAGGAAACACTTTTTTACTGTGAGGGTGGTCAAACACAGGTAACGAGTTTCCCAGAGATGCTGTGGAGCCTCCATTCTTGGAGATACTCAAAAGCCATCTGGACATGGTCCTGGGAAGTGGGCTGGACAGAGCTCTCTTTCCTTAATACCTATTCATTAACACCTTTGGTTTATGAATTTCAAACTAACGAAGAACATGGGTGCAACTTTGCAACTTTTTGATAGCTAAGCAATGGTATACATTAAGACAGAATTGTTGTCTACTTCTTTGATAACCATAATACTGTGGGGAATGGAGATTGCCTACAAGATTCCATAACCTCTAGTGCCTTTAAGACTCAAATATTTTACTTTTTTTGCCTCTTTCTCTCCCTCTCTGTGTATCTTCTGAGAGGTTATGCGTGTTCCTACTTGGAGCATCCTTGATCTTTCCCAGGTTTAGATTTTTCTTTGTCTTTTATGGTTGTCTGTGGCTCTTTATATGTAGCCAAGGAGTTCATTCAGATGCCTGGATCTCAGAACACAACTGACCAGATCAAAGTGATGGGCATACAACAAAAACAATGATGAGCCTGGAGTCAGGGGAATTCTGGTTGAACCAAAGGCCCATGAGGAGTTCCTCGGAAAAACATCACTCACGTTTTGGTAGCAAAAATGAGTGATGCCTCCCAACTTTCCTCATCACAGCATCGCAAGCCTTTAGACATGGTTTTGAACAAATCAGTCACCATATAAATGCAATTGCTGTTCGGTGATATATCAAGGAAGGCAAGAGTTCCAAGTGAGTCTTCCATCACACTTCAGAAGATCACCACACCTTGTCATTGCCTTGGTATTAGCATCTTCGGTCCCTACATCTTTGCAATGCCTCACCTGCAAGCTGATTATTGTGGTCTAATCCAAATATGTATTGATGCCATAATTTTGACTATGCTTAGAACCACAGCATTTTAGGGTAGAGCTGTTTATTGTTACAAAAAAAGCAGGCAAGGAATTGAACAACAACTAGGGAAACAGAATTTGCTGCTTAGATCCTACAGATTAGGACTTTCTTGAACTTTTGTTTCTTCTGGTTTAGATTTCTCAAGAGAAAGCCTATCTCCCCTCACACACATAGTCTAAACAATCAGAGCAATGCATTTAATCATGAATTCATGAGGACTGCCTCACTGCTTCAATCGCCATCCTACAAGCAGCAAAGTCTCCGAGTGGTTGGCACGACCTGGAAATTATCACATATTTTTTTAGGCTCTGAGAATATCATTGCAGGCAACCATGTATTTTAAAAGGGCGGTATACACATCACTAAAAATTAATAAAAATATACAATTTTTCCTCATGGGCTGTAAAATCATTAGCAGCAGCAGCAACACCAGAAACAGTGTGTACTACTATAAGACTGAAATAAGAAATCCTGGTTATTTGCTATGTGTCTTCTATGGTGTCATGTAAACCAAAGCAAAATCAAAACCAGCAATGTATTGACCAAAAATACAGTAATGATCACTTTCCTTTCTATATATTCCAATAAGTTGTTTAAAATAATTTTAATACAAGTACTAAAACTTTGTTCAAAGACATTTATGTAGGAAATACATAAATATATAATGTACCAACAGATGGTGGTGTGCTACCTTATAAAGGCTTGTGGGAAGGTAGTCCATTGTAATAAAAGGAAAAGGTCAATCTACAAAGTTCCTTGGGGGAAATGATTATTCAAACCATATTTGGCACTTGGTATTTGAATCCATTAGGTAAAATAACTCTATTATTATAATTTATGCAGTTTCAATTTACAACACTGAAATAGATGAAATGCAACTTAAATATTTAAAGAAAATGTGACTTGAACAAACTTTTTTCATCCATATTACCTGTATTTAATTTTCTTCATTATAATAGGTTTTTATTTCATTTTATAAACGTAAGAAAAATCATAGTCTGAATCAAAGAAACGTTCACTAAATATCTACATAAATTTTTCCTGAATAGATATCAATATCATGAATATTCCTATATTACGGATAAAACTAAAACTACATTAAAGCAAAAGAATAGAAATGGAACAGCAAAATGCATGTTTTCTGTTGATTTATACTTCATAGGTTTTTTTACTACACCTTTATTGGTAAGAATGAATGTAAATTCATAGTTTACCACACATAAGCAGTGTTTAAAAGTTTGTGTCTGTAGAAAATCAAATGGCTACAGCAAGGTCCAGAGCAAAGCTGCCTTCAGCAGAAACAGAAGGTATTTAACTGAACCGCTTAGTTCCTTTATTTGGATGAATACCACTTTTATTTCTTTCTATGTATTTTTAAGCAATCAGTGATGTCAAAACTATTAGCAACATAAACTTTCATAGCACAGTATGTTTGTTTACTACAGACAAAAGAGTTTTTAAATGTATATATATAAATATATGCTATATCAACTTTTAAAGTAATTTTTTTTTCCCTTCTGCTTTTCAAAGTCAGATATGTAAGATGCAAAACTTCAGATCCTGCACTTCCTTGCTGGATGTCCTTGCATATTTTAGAAATACTTCCTTCTTTTGACTGGTCTAAGATTTGTGATATTTACTATTATAGCTCTTTGAAAAATCTGATTAATGTTTTCCTGCAGAAATCTGTAGATAGAAGATAAACACAGATTTTATAAATACATAAAGCTGATGTATGATATCAGTTTGTCATTTCCCAGGAAGAGACAGGAAGAAAATGTAAAGAACAAAAAGTGGTAACCCTATCCTTCCCAAATTACTTTATTTGATTCACATGGTGGAATGAAAGCAAAAGTAAATCCTACAACAGAACATTTAAAAGAAAAACCTCATAACACCTGTAAGAAGGCCACGGAGCTAATAAAGAAAGGATGTAAATTCTGTGAATTGTATGATTTTTTCATGAGTAAGGACAGCATTTTAGTTTAGCCAATTCAGCCACTGTTTTTCAATGAATGCAATCAATTCAGCTACATAATAAATCTGATCAGAGGCCTTAATGATGAAAAGGAAAAGGCAGTAGAGAAAATAGCTTGTCCTCTATCCTATACTATTTTAGTATAGGATAGAGGACAAGCTTTACTGACTTTTTCCCCAGTTTTGAAAATACTAGTCCAGTAGGAGAGTTTCCATGGGATATTGATCTATAATTAATGTTTCCCACTTTCATTTCCAGCACTTCTTCAGAAAATGCCTGTGGGAGATGACTCTGCCACAGGGAGGGCAGGGATCAATCAGAACCTAGGACTGCCATTTATACATGCTTGTTTCTAATGATTCTCTTCGATAATTTATGCAAATTACACCTGTCCTTATTTTCCTCTGGTATATGTGGTTCAAATTAAACCAGACAGTGCCCTATAGCTACAGAGGTAACAATACTGGGTAAACATGTTTAATTTTTTTTAATTCATCTTCAACAATGATCACATATCTTTCATTAATTCTGTTTTAGCATGGATCACAATAGATGAATACAACAGCTTTTCTGTATGAAGTTCAAATCTTGTTAGCAAGAAAAGGTGAATTCAGTATTAGAATTCACAGCATTTGACTCCTGCCAATGATGTTAAGGTGAAGGAAAAAAGACAGAAGATATAGAGAAAACTATCTTGCTTGCTATAATAAAGACCAAGGTAAAATAAACTCTTTTCCTTGAAACAATGTCTGTGTAGATTAGTGGCAGAATATGACAAACTCAGGCTAGCTCTATTAGCCTCTTACCTTCATAAAGACAAAAAAATCCTTATACATAATTTGATGTCCATTTTGCTTGCAGTACACTAACTCACCAGCTGTTTGTAAGCCTCTTGCAAGCAGCAAAAAAAGTGAATATATTTCAGTACATCTGCAACTCTCCTTTTTATGTCATCCTCTAAACTCTATTTTTGTTAAAGGGCAGAATTACAAAAATAGAAGGGGGGGAAGGGGAAGTGGTAGATTGATTCATGTGAGGGATGTGACAAGGTGATTCCTGCAGGCAGAAAGGGACATAGAGTAATTGCTTCAAAGCAAGCCACGGGATTATCTTTTATTAGCTCCCCTATGGCCTATGGTCATGTGTTTTGCAATTTTAAAATGTAGTAGAACAATTTCTGGACCTTAATTAGGACCTGATGCTGTGAATTCCTGAGTGCTCTCAGTAGCCATAGGTTCAGATGGATGCTTAGAGCACTCAGTATCCAGCCCAACTCAATCAAGTGTCACTACCAACCAAAAACAAGATTAGGATTTATCGATACTTTCATATGTACTTTATATGTATTAAAAAATTACCTCGCTTAAAGAAAATAATTTCCTTACACATATCACTGGTAATATTTGCAAAGTTCAGACATTTTAGAGGTTGGGGGTTTTTTATAAATACATTGGTTTTCTAGTTGATGCAAACAGAATCACAGTAGCAGAAAAGGCAAGGGAAAATTGTATGTGTAAGCTTTTCTGTTTTCTTCTTCCAAAAGACATGGTCTTCCATGACATTAAGAAGGCTAATACACAATACAAGTAACCTAGTGAATTTTGAAAATTAATTTTCAATTAATAATTATCACAGGTCCTGAATTCTCATAGCAATGTCATTAGTCTTAATCCTGTGAATGCAATATTAAGCATCCCAAGCAGCAGTTTATTTGATATTCATTTGGTTTTAGTTTAACCTATGTGTTTTAGACTTGGTCTGCCATAAAGAGAGGCAAAATTAGACCCAGTTTTACCCATTCAGCAATTAAATCCAAATTTCCAAAAGTATGTATAAAATTTTTTAGAGGTTCAAAGTGCAAGTGAGAACAGATTTTGTGTGTATTAAAGACAAGGGTGCTTACAACAGTTTATCTGTGTATGTATATATACAATTCAGAGAAAAATTAATTTTTTTTCCAGTTTTAGTCTTAGAAACAAGAAAAAAAAAAGTATACTAATTGAGTTAACGGCTGTTAATGAACAATCAGAATATTGCATGTATCAGCTCCTACCAGGAGGAAAAAACCTTAGGAAAAAGGAGCAGTATAAGTTTTGCTGCACTGAAAACCAAAAGGAAAAAACAACACAAAAATTAAGGAAAAACAAAGTTAAAAAAGAGAGAAAAACAGAGTTAGGAATCAAATTAATTCTAAGTTTTGCCAACATCAAGGTCTTCTACAGATTAAGGTACCTCAGAACTGCAAGTAAGGAACCCAAAAAACCTCCAACCTGTGACCCATGTATACTGAACAAAAAGAATTCAGATTATGGTTGATGTTACCCAAACTCTTTAGGATTCATTGTTCTAGTCCATTGTATTCCAAATCAGAACAGATACACAAGATATTTCCAACTGAGATCTTTCAGAAGGTGGTGGACATCATGGAAGAAGTATTCTCATATTGTTGTGCTGTTTTTCTGTATAAGAGCTAAAGTACAATTAATTTTAGAAACTTGGCAATGTTTTTTACCTTTCTACAAGTAAGAGATAATGGTATGTTTTTACACTGTTTAAAGGTGATGACTGTATGATAAACATCTGCAATATAAATTCCATTTTTATCAAGAGCTTCTTCCTTACCTTAAAATTCTGCATCATCATACCTATTCTGAGGTTCATTTTTTCATTTTTTTAATATATGCTTGCCACTATAGTTTTTCCTGTAAGCAATTTTTCATGAAAAGTAATCTTTCTTCCTTCTTCCAATCTAAGGCTGTCTCCCTTTGAGAAAATTCATATTCATTCCATCAGCAAAAGGCTGATTTTTGAAAAGCAATTTTCACTTTAAAGGTTACTGTCCACTTCAACTGATCCACATTAATTTTTGAAAATATAAATACAACTCATTTTAGCTTTTCTTGTTCTTAAGGCTGATCCTATTTAGTCTTCTTGAATGAAAAGATATTAATACAGAACCCTACAAAATGGCATCCCCATACTCAAATTTCCTTTCACCCTTTCCTAGAATTCTGTCTTGACAAATCACTTTCTGAGATTACGTTGTTAGAACCTAACAAATAGTGTGTAAGAAAATAGTAAGAGAATATCCTAATGATACTCAAATATTTCAGGATTTTTAGAATTGTTTTTAAATGTCCTGGCATTTTGCTTTTGTAGCACACTGAATGGCTGGTTTTGCTGAGCTGTCTAAAACATTGCCCAGCTCTCTTCCCTCACTGGCTACAATTAATTTAGAAATCTGCAATGTGTGTGAAGAATTCAAATTATCTCCTCTAGCAGGCATTACCCCATCAGCACTGAATTTCACCTGCCACCCTCAATAAATTGAGAACCATTCACTCCAATCCACACTGAGAACCGTACTACAGCACTCAGCAAATAACTTCTCTCTCTCTCTTTCTCTCTCTGTCTCCCTCTCTCTCTCAATTCAAAATCTCATCATAAACTTCTCAACAAAGTCTGTGGGAAAAGGTCTTGCAAGAATAAGTAGCTAATTGAATAACTTTCAAAGTTTTAAGAAATTTTCTTTTCTCTGGGAAGCTGAAAATCAGGATGGAGTGTATTTTCCCTCAAGGGTGTGTATTATTTCAAAGTAGAATTAATTCAGGGAAGTCTTATAACTTCTACTATGGAAGCAGGCTGAGCAACAGTCTTCTGTGAGAAAAGGTTTCACATAATTTTCCTCCTAGAATTAATGATCTTAATAAAGAGATAATATTTTTTTCAAGAAGGGGAGGATGTGACGGGATACTGGTACAATCACCATGGCACTAGCTATTAGATTTGAATTTTTGGATATCATGATCTAGAAATCACCAGTTTGCCTTCTGTGCCTGTTCACTTTATCTCATTCCAACAGAACATGTGGGGCTGTGACAGCAAAGAGGTGAAGCTTTCCGTAAGCAAAAGCTGCACATTTGAGCAACAGCATCACAAGACTTTGGGAGGTCTGGCAGTTGATGCCTCCAGGGGAGAGTGCAGAAGCCTTAATGAAACAAAGCAGGACATAGTCTGCAGAGAGACTAATATAGACCAGTCTGGGGTTGGAAGGGTCTGGAAAAGATTCATGTGGTTTTAGTGAGCACTGAACTGCTTTGTAGGGAAAGGAGTCTGAGAGAAATGGATCAAAAGTCTGCCACTGAGGCCTGGGATGGCATATCGGATCAACAGCTGTTTATATAAATGGCTTCATTGTGCACACAAGGTCGAGACAGGTGGAATATATGTATACATCCTTTCAAATTTAACCAAGGCCAGTTTACTGACATGTGATGAAAATATATTAATTAAAATGCGCTTGCAGATTCAAAAAAAGCTATTTGTGTTGTTTGTTTCTGCAGGGCACAGAGGGCAGCTGACATACCAAGATTTTAGATGTCATTTTTCATAATGGAATGCTTGAACTAAATATTGTAAAATCCTTACCACTGATCAGTGTGGGAAGAATATATATAAAGTCTGTTCCCAATCTTGTGAAGGTCATGAAATATTTCAGATAGTGCCAAGTAGTGCAAAATTCAGCATTTTAACAGAAATGCATGGCAAGACTTCTTTCATCTTCTACTCATGCTACTTTTTATGTTCTTCTTTCCTTATTAACTTTAAATTATTGAAAACTTGTAACAGCAGGAAAGTATCTGAAATGTCTCCAAAACACTGTTTTGATTCTCATATCATGTGTTGAAAATTCTGCTGTAAACTCTGCTTAAAGGACCTCTGCATGTAATATGGATCTGGTACCCTCAGGGATTATTCTGCCATTCTGAAAGCCTTCTACAGCAGCTGCTATATCTAGAAAGGTATATAATCTAATTTTGAAATACTCATACTTTAATTTCCACTCAAGACTGGAAAACAGTTCATTACAGAGAGGCTAATTCCATAGACATGTACCCATAAAAATCTATCATAGAGTTTCCATTGTCTTAAAAAAAATAGTTTGGCTGAATATTTTGCATTTTAGCAGATTTCTTCTTATAGCAGATCAGATGGCAGAAACAATCTCCTTCCACAGAGGAGGAACTCCCCTTCTAAACCTCTGATAGGAAGCTTACACCTTGGTGATAGGACACCAAGAGAGCTTCCTCCTGGTTCATCAGAACAAACGTGGTGACATTTTCAAGTGCCTGAAGTTGATTAAACTACTTTCACCTAGACGTTTGACTAAATGGTTTGTAAAATACATCATAATACAAAGGTAAAAGCTTCAGGACAAGTTAAGTCTTCTGCAAAAGGAACTGCATGTACAAAAGTACATATGCTGTTATAAATTATTTCCCTATTCAGATACTAGAGCCAATTTGTTAACCTGTATTTAACTGTTAGCTAATTGATACTTTATTTTCTATTTAAATATATACTTGTGAAAGTAACGCCCCATAATGATTAAATACTAGGGCTTTAAAAATCTGCACCTGTGACTCTTGCATTACTCACTAGCTTTATGTATGTGACCCCAACTTTGGATCATACCTTAATTTCTTAAAACAACTGCAAATTTGTCATACTCTTAAGCAAGTAAATATATTTATATTGTGTTATAATCCCAAAATATACAGTATCAATTAGCATGCTGTAAGTTATTTCTATTAATAATTAAAGCCTGTGGAAATAAATATTTATGCATGAGAAAATAAAACAATTAAAATAAGCTGTTATTTGAACTTATGTACCCCAGGATTCCTTTAAACCCATTATTTTAGAACTCTGTAGATTTGGTAACTGTTCTAAGTGCATTACCTATAGCCCACCCCTGCTTTATTTTCGGAGACAAACACATTTTCCTTGGATGGCATAAGCATCATCTCAGATTCCTCAGGTTGCTTTGAATTCAGGTTTTTACTATTCAGAAAGATCTTTATACCACACAGGCATGCATGAAAATTTCCTTCACAGGAAGAGAAACCAACAGCCTTTGGTCTTGATTCCTTTTTTCCTATTCTAACCACTGGAATACAAACCCATACAGTTACTTGTGCCCCTGTGAAGGCATTCCCCACTGTTTCATGTAGCATTCTTCCTAAACAGCAGCACTTCTCCAGATGGTGGAGAGCTTCAAACTTGCCTGTAGTCTAACTCTCTATTACAAGGGACTGGCTAAAGACAAGCCTAGATTATGAACAAATGCTTCATCTAAAAAAATACAATGGAAATTTGATGACTCCTTAGTACCAGCTAAGTATTCTTCCAAGACCATGCTACTCAAAGAACTTCTTTAACTTGAAAAAGCCTAAGGAGAGTAACTGACACAAACTTCTCTTGTCCATAGTTGTGAGTGGAATGTGAAGGTATTTTATAACCCAAGCTGATAAATACCCTGTTCTCCCTTTCCTGTTAAAAGAACGCAGATGTGGGATATGATTTTCTAAATTCTGTTTGCAGTCCAAGCCCCGCTAACACTCAATTTCTTCACATTACATCTGCCTGTTTTCCTGGGTCTGACATTTTCACATGTGATTGCACACAGGATATATGACAGTGAATATCAATATGAACTGCTTAAAATGCATGCATTCAAAAAATTTAGGAAAAAGAACATAACAATGGGAAAAAAACCCAACCGGTTCCTATATAGGAGAGCAGGCAACCTAAGGAGGCATTCACCCTTGTGATCAAAACAAGCTTGTATTTTAACTGTCTTCCACACCCTTATATGTAAAATTTGGAATGCATCTAGGGTTTTGCAAGGCTCATAGATGGCACAAAAGGAAGAACAATATGAATAATTACAACAAATCCTCAAAAGTCCTCAAGTAATAGCTTAAGCTGTTAAAGTCTAGAGCAACTACTCACAGGAAGAGTGAGAAATGTAATAGTGAATTTGAACATATTCAGTGTCAGCTGAAAGTCCCAAATTATAGTCCGGAAATGTGTCCATTAAAATCAAAATCCTGAAAAATTAAATCAAGGCCTCTTCTGGAAGACAGCTGAGTAGGTCAGGTGTATCTGCACACAAGCTACATATTGTGAGGAAGCTGGCCAGGCTGTTTACAGCGTAATTGTTTTTTCCCAAATAAAGCCTTTTTTTCCATACAATATACTGTTCATTGCTAATATGAAGATTTTTAAAATATACAAAAACATATAAAATGCATATCTTCACAGATAGTTGCAGGTGCCTGAATTTTAAACTGACCATTATTACAAAATGTTAAAGAAACCTACAATTCTAAATAAAGACGAGGAATAAAAACACTACTAGAGTCCACATACATTAATAATAAAAGTCATCTAAGACATAAAAACATGTAGAGAGGTACTGAAACCACAACTAGTTTCTTTTTTATGTTAACTAAGAGACAAAACCAAAAAAGCGTAGGTTTCTCCAAATGAAATTGCAGACAGATGTACATGTCCTAGTACATGTACTAGTCTGATTGAACTAAAATACCTTATATGCTTTTGCTGGTTTTGCAGCCAGATAGAAATGAGTTATGAATTTCACAGTTTGTTTGCATTATATTTCCATTACTATTACATTAATTGTCTCATAATTTCAAAATAATGATTATCACTTGACTCTGCTTACTATCCTTCACAGGCAATTTTACCCCTGTTCTATTATTTAAAATGCCTTTCATTTGATTAAACATACTGCATTTCAGTTTATGGTATACATTTGGTAGTTTTTTACAACACAAAATAATGACACAAAGTGGCAGCTAGGCAGAAGCTATAAATTTAGACAGGGAGGCTCCAGAAGCACAGCTCTTACCAGGCATTTTTCATGTCCTATTATCAGCAATAAGTCCCATGGATCCATAAGACACCTTAAATACTACCATTTTACTGTAACTGAGCCCAGTAACAATGGCTTGACTTTCAATATCTTCCATCTTTACAATAAAATCTGTACATAGAAGAAGTCTGTGTTTCACTGTACTTTAATGTACCAAAGTAATGCTTTTTAATGTTGCTTCTAACACTCAAGCTCTTGTTGATAATTGTGCTCCAATTAATAAAATGAACTGCAAACACAAAGTCTTAAGTTTATGTTATTTTTTCAACACTTAGTTGCGGAAACATGGAATTAAATCCAGATCCAGATGTCCTCCCCCGTGTGTTACAGATTCATGCAAGCTTGCACATGAGGAAAGGCTTAGCTTCACGCACATGAAAGTCAGAAGTTCATTATCTAAATGGGATATTATTAAAATCAGAATTAAAGTGGCCTCACCAGATGTTTAATCTTGTGAAATGCTTAAAAGCAGCACCAAGTCAGACTTGGTGTCAACTGTTTGCTCTCTTTTTGATCAAGAATGGAAAAACAATACTTTTTTAGTATTTTCAGAATTTAAATAAACTATGACTAGTGTTTTGGAAGGGCAGTTTTGATTTCACCTAATTTGCTGGCAAAAATTTTATCAACTTTCTGATACATAATAGTACCATCGATGATTTTAAGAGCTGCATTTTCAGATAATGCCCAAATAACTCTCAAGGTTTTTATCAGCCTGTATTTTACTGACCCAAAATTCAAACACAATCTCAGTGACAAGGAATGTGACAAAGAACCTCTAAGCAATGCCATCTGTGATGAGAATCTGACATGTTCGGATTTAGAAAGGTCAGTGCAGAAGGACAACCTTGCTTGCCATATCCATCACAACAAAATTCAGCAGTTTGGATGAAGAAAATACTCTACTTTAGTCTGATCAATCATGCAATATCAAGGTGCACTATGAATAAGTACTAACATGCTTGCAAATATTGATTTCTCTTTGATGTCGTCACCTTCAAATATGCATAGTCCTCCAGTTTAGGAGACTACTTCAAACCATTTGACATCATTGAAAGAATGAATTAGAAAAGTTATCAGAAAAAAGTACTTCAGGAAATATTGTTTTCTTTAAATAATGGCTTTCAAAATGCCTCAAAGTATTTGTAAAATTATGACTATTTTTAATTGAAAAATACGTATAAGCTTAAATTCTGGTTAACTAGTTACAAAGTTGTTCAGTCAAACAACCCCCAGGCCATGAACTTTAATTGTTTTATTCCTTCACGAGTTATTCAATCCTGTCTATGCAGACAATGCCCTTCAGCAACTTTTCAGAGCTTCTGATCTGCAAGAACACTTTGACCTTCTGTATGCCTCTTCAAAATGTGACAGCAAGGTAGAATTACTCACACTTTGCTTTGCTGAGAGTTCAGCTTTTTCCATGGACATGTCAGAAAAATAACTACAGTAATCTGACAACATTTGAGTCTTGAATGAAGCTCAGCATCACCCTTTTACTTTCATAGGTAACTATGAAAAATTCAAGTACAAACACTACATGGAAATAAGGATGAATACAATGAACCCTGTGCAGAATTAAGGAAAATTATGTAGGAAAAAAACAGTAGAAGTAACACTACAGAAAGCTACAGAGTGCTTTACTGAAATCAATATCAAGCACTGCTTGACCTCCATGGTATGCTAGGTATAACTGATCAGTCAGAATTCTACAAAAGAGTATAAATGTGGCCCAATCTCTTTCATTACCTTCCACTGTTGAAGTACTATGCATAATAATGATTTATATAATATGATGATTTTTTTCTTTAGCAGGATGGAATACTTAAGTAAATTTAAATTAAATAATTTATTTAGTTCTTTAAATAGTTCATGATATCTTTTAACCACCAAGGTAACTTCCAATAAGCAGGCTATAACTTTCAGAAGTACTATGTGCTCTAATTCTTCCATCTATGCATAGCTGTTTCTCCTTTCCATTTTACTAGTATTGAAAAAAAAATCAGTAATAGTAATATTTAGCATGCTGACTAGATGGTCTCCTGCAACCAGTCTAGTGGAGCAGCCTACAGGAAGAATCACAAACATGAAATAAAACTGGAGTATGAAGAAGACATTTGCACTTTTGATAGTCACTGACCTAAAACATACATTTGCAGTGGTTAGATGAGTCAAATATGATAAGAATGATTGAAAGATTATGACATCTTTTAGCTGCTGTGGTGCCACCTAATGAGCACAATCTGCTACATGTAACCTCAAATATACCACTATTTTAAAGAAAGCTTTAAAATGAGTACTCCAAACAAAATATGGAGTGTAACACAATATATGTCTATGTGTGATGCCACTCTTCATGCATGCTAGTTTAGTATCTCCAAGTCCCATTGGAATGGAAGGGGAAAAGGAATCACTTAAGCCTGATATTAAGTTACACTGTAAACATATTTTACATCATCATCTGTGTCACAGGCTCCTTTAAACAAAACGTAGCACATGAAAGCTAGACAATTATTGGTAAAATATGTGGAAATGACTCTTAGCTCTCTGGCTATTCCCCCTTGTTTGTGATGTCTTCTAATACGTCACTTTTTCCACAGGGGGTCCCCTGTACAAGGAGCAGCTGCTGCTGCAGGGTCAGGGCAGAGTCACACGCACTTAGGAGGGCTCTGGTCCCACCTCTTCTGTATGCCAGTGGTGGTAGCTGGCACATCTCTGTGCCAAACACAGGCACAGGAGGGGCCATTTACTGGCTGCCTGCTGTCACTCACCTCCGCTATGAATAAAGGAGCAAGATGCCATATTATTGTTTTCACGCTCCTTTGGAATAGATGGTGTATGAATTGTGAATAAAGGTATGCTGCAGTTTGGCAATCATTGTGCTGGACTACAACAACAGCAGCAGATGGTTTTGCTATACCCAAGACCAATTCAGACTTCACTGTAGCCCTTTGCTGGTAGTGGTGCAGCTCCACAGGTGTCATGAAGAAGTCCAACTAGAACTTTTGCATTAGAGTGATGCCCCTCATCTATTATGCAATGATAAATACTGCAAGCAGTGCGCACTCCTATTTTAGCTCAGTGCTCTCCAGACAGTCAAGATGAACAGTGATCCCCATTGCATTTTTAGAGCATGAAATGTATTCAACCTTCTGATCCTGACAGCTTGCACTAAGCTCTCACCAGACCTAGATAAGGGTAGTAAAGACTGTCAGGAAACACAAGCAAAGCAAAGCAAAACCACTGCTGTCCTAAAAGTCCTTTGGGGTCACAGACAACCTGTGCAAGTCAAAGCACACCACTTGGAGCCTGTGCTCTGAGACAAGCTTACTGGGAAACCAGCCTGGCTTGAAATTATGTTTGCACCATCCACCACTTAAGATGTGCTAAGCACTACTTGGTTACAGTTATGATGCTAAAAAAAAATCTCTACTACTTAGGAAAAAAAAATATATCGTTCACTTAAAAAAGGTAACAGCTTCCAGATGGTACAACTGTCAAGGCAGTTCAGCTTATGAATGAGTTCCAGCTACCTTGACAGTATGGTTTTTAGTACCGATGCAGACAAAAAAAGTCCAGAAACACAACAGGACAGAGGAGATCTGAATTTCAATTGTAAGGTTCTCTCTTTTAATCTTGTGATAAAAGTCATTTTAAAATAGTGCAATGTTCAGCTATTGCTTTTGAAGCATAACAATATGCAGCAGTATGTTGTAAATAGAGTTTAAAAGCCCAGCTCTGAAAACAGCCAATGATTCCTGAGTAGTATTGTACGATACAGCCCAGCAACACTTCAGTATTTTTCTAAGCAAAAGCAGAGCAGAAATTATACAGCTGAAGTGTCTAGGAAAACTGACAACTCTAAGATATAAGAATGTGTAGTTCAGAGAAACTACACATCCCACACAGCCACATATTTCTGGCACTTGTGAAGGAATAGTTAAAAATAATTTAAAAAAAAGAGTTAACAGAAGTTAACAATTACATGCAATTCTAACCAGTCCAAGTTTCCTCTCCTGTTCTATTTCCATATATGTTACACCATTATTTCATCCTTCCAAGACTCTCAGAATATTTGATCACCTGACAATCACAGTTCACCCAGCTACTGTTCAGGTAAGCTCTCAGATCTCTGGGAAAAAGTGGGTTGTGGTAGGTGATTTCTATGGTCAAAACATGCTGTACAAAAGATTTAAGCAAAGTGATCCATCACGTCATGTGGGAGATTGTTAATTGCCAGAACTAATCCGAGGTTCCTCTGGCAAGGAGGAAGAGAGAAAAGTGGAACATAAGTGTGATGTAAACCACAAAAGATGATAATAGTATAATAGTATATATTCAAATTCGTATACGATCTTCATAAACAAAGGTATTTCTATGAAAAAAAATTCAATTTACTCTAAATAAGTTTCAAAATTTGTCTATAGGAAGCATTTTGCAGTTTGCCAATGATGTGCAAATCATTTTGATTCTTTTTTTTCTCACCTACACTGTGCAGGACACATAAGCCATATAAGGTTTAAGCCTTATTGCTAGTTGATTTTTTATAAATTACTAATATTTGTAAATAACTCCCAGATCATTTGTGAAATATTTTTCTCCATTTGAGGGAAAACATAAACCAAAACACAACTCTCAAATGAAAACAAACCCCTTAAGGATTTTTTGGATATAAAGAAAAGAATAATAATTTCAAAAACACAAGCAGCTAGTGGATTTGCATGATGTGAAGGCTGATGACAGTCTGTGGAATTTATGGAACATATATGCACCTGTGTATTTCCATTCAGAATAAAAAGAAAACTGAGCTACCTATTGCTTACTGTAAAGCAGCATGAAAGTCAGAACTACATTTTACAGTCAGATCTGTCTCAGATAAGGACATACACCCATACTGCTGCTGTTGGTTACCATGTAACCTGGTACATTTGCACAAATGTGCCTTAAGATCACCCACAGCACATCATAACCTCAAGTGCCTGTCACCTTCCAAATATATAACAGGCATTTGACTTCCACTATGAAAGATCAAGAGCCTCACAAATGATAATTCTGCAGTATAACATCTTTTTTTTACGGAATGTTATGACAACTCATTTGGAAACATAGGGTTTGTATCTTGCAAAAAAGAAACACTGCTGTCAAAGGGAAAACTTGTGGGTATATTGAGATGAGAGATTCTTCTGCTTGGTTTCTTATGCCTGCACCTGGTGGAGCCATTTATAGCAGTTTGCCATCATAAGCATACTGACCTAAAATGGAAATAGGAGCCATTACAGAATGACATGCGTAAGCTTTCTCAAATAAAAACACGCAAGCAGCCATCAGCAGAACTAAATCCATATGATCAACCTGAAGTATGCTCTAAAGCAGCTGTGTGTTGATTATACTGTAAAGAGAGAAATTGCAGCTGGAAAAATCTTCAACAACTTTGTGTCTTTGCCCTCTGATTAAAAAGAAGTAGGAAGAGAGAGAGAGAGTAAATATCAATTGCACCGTGCTTCACTAAAGCTTCTTCATGAATTAAATAAATTGCAATACATTTTTGAGTTTAGAAGAATCAGACATTCCTTCATGAACCAGCTATTTAGACAGTTTTCCTTCTTAAAAGCATACTAAGTATACTGTTTTATGTGATAGTATATATTGCTTCCATTTATTTGCCCACTTGTCTGTCTCTGAAAACCTGATTGACACTCTTCCTAAAGCTCTCCCTGCTGCCATCAACCTGTCTTCTCTACCTTCTTAGACTTACATTCAAAGTTCTGCCTCCACCGTGTTCAACTTTTACACAGTTCTGGATTACTTCTACTTACACCCCATTTGACCTCTCTAAAAACTCCAAGAAAATGTTACCTTTCCTCCTCTTTTGTTACCTGCCTTAGGATTTAAAATCATGAATTCTGAGGGCCGTACTTGCTCACTCACTTCACTGAGGCTTTACTCTGGCCTTCGTGCCTGCCTTTTCCAAGCCAACAGCTTCCACAGCAGATTATAGCCTTTCTGGCAATGGCCCACATGAGTCCACACAGCACATTACAGGAGATAATGAGTTTGTTCTGCCCACACTGTGAGCTAGCCAAGACAGACCAGCTTTACATGGAGCTAAGCCTGAATTAAAAAAGCCCTCCTGAGATAATGAAATACATCAGATCGAACTCAGCATTCTGTCAATAGACGCAGATATTTCGGACGCAGCTCAACTCACATTGCACTTTCTCAGAACCAACATGAGAGACTCAAAATACACCTATGGAATATCTTAAGAGATATTTCCTCATTCTTCTAATTCTGCTTCCTGTCACAAACTCCACATTGCATTCATATAAATGTGTGGAAACCATTACAGGATGCAGAAAAAAAGACAAGAACACTAAAGAGTACTCCTTCTTGTTTACCCTTGGTATTTTCTCCGTAGCTTTGGAGGGTTTGGGATTTAAAAATAAATAAAAATCTTCTTTGCACAAAACCTCTGCTGAAGGTGTAAAACCACGTGAGTCAGCACTACTTAGGACAATGTGGATACAGGGGATCACTAGGCTAGGCTGTTCCTCACTTAGGTGCACCAGCCCTGCTTCTGATGCTGCCTCTTTTCTTTTGAGATTACTATTTGAGATTACTTTGAATACATTTGCCATCATGTTGTGAGTTACAGTGTCCTGTTCTGGACTCTCCAATACAAAGGAGACACAGACACATGGAAGGAAGTTCAGCAAAGGGTAATGAAGATTATTGTAGGGCATACAAGAAGTTCAGGCATCAGGAACTGTTCAGACTGGAGAAAAAAGATTCAGGAAGGACCTCATCAGTGTGTATAAATAACTGATGAGAAAGAGTAAGAAGAAAAAAGCAGACTCTTGTCAGTGGTTTCCAGAGACAGGATGAGGACAGGACAAGGGGCAATGAGTACAGATTGACATAAATTGACATAAAGGTAATTCCCTTTTTACATAAGAAAAATCTTTCAGTCAGGTTTGTCGGGAAATGGAACAGGTTGTCCAGAGAAGTCTTGGAATCTCCTTGGAGACATTAAAAATCCAGCTGAATATGGCCCTGGGTAATCTGTTTTTGATGATCATTCTTTGAGAAAGGGAGTTAGACCAGATTATCTCCAGGGATGCCTTCCAGACTTCAACAACTGTGTGATATCTATAAACCTCTGGTGCATTTCTTGCTTTTCAAACTGTTCACGACTCTGTCTTCTTTCTCCTTCTCCCATCCCTGGCAATTTGTTTCTCTCTTTCTTGGAAGGTACATTAATGACACCCAACAGTGGAATCAGCTCACATCAGAAAGCAGTGCACTGTCCCCACACAGTTTTGGACTTCTGAGGAAATGCCACATGCAAGAAAGCCAGGGTAGAGCTGATTCTGCTGACTGCACCCCCAGCATGATCTACATACAGACCAGGTAATCAATAAAGAAAGCTGATCTCATTTATTTTCTCTCAATTCCTGCTGCCCATTTGTCACCTTTGTCTATAATGTCTCTGGGGATTTTTATCAGGTAAGACGTCATGCTCCTTCTGACTAAACCCAAACAATTTCTAGGACTTTCACTTATTACTATAATGAGCAAAACCTGCCTTTTAACCTGGAATATCGAAGTAAAGAAGGTCTTAAAATCCTGGGATTTTAATGGAAGACTTATCAAATTTTAACTTCATTATCTTTTCAATTGCTTTACTCATTGTAAAATCAGCTTATCTTGAATACAAGTTTTTCTCCCATCCCTATAGACCTTGGCTAAGCAACAGATCTGATCATTGTCCCATTAATCCTGACAGCTTTGGTGGAATTATTCCTTGCTTTTGTAGATGCAATTAGGTGTTCCATGTTGCAAGGCTTACATCAAAGTACTGGAGCAAGAATCAACAAGCTTTCTACTGCACTTTTTAAAATATTTCATTTAATTACTGTTATAAGAATGGTCAAACACAAGCTTCAAACCTAGTCATATAGGACCATATATGCAAGCTGACATAAAGGAAAAACTTCAAAGAGCCCTGTTTGTCTAATTGAGATGGGCTACATTCAATTAAAGATAGGAAAAAGGCAAAGTAGTAAATTATTTAACCAACTGCATGTCTGCTTTACTAGAGATTGCAGTATAATTTAGCTGTCTCTAATAAGATTTACGTTATCACAAATCCAAATAAATAAATCGAAACATCATCCTGCTTCACGAAAAATATACACTACCAATGCTATCAAAAAATATTTCTTCTGCATTCTGTTATATAAGCTGGTACTGCCAAAAGTTACATAGTGCTTAAAATATGTAATTATACTGAATATCAGGGACAAAGCCCTGAGGAGTTTTAAAGTCACAGATAAAAGCCAGCACAGTAGATGTAGCTCTGCAGCAGGGAGACTGGCATTAGTGCTGCTTGACTTTACTACTAGATGTAGACTGACAAGTCAAAATCTAGCTATGACAGAAGCAGACACAACTCAAAATGACTGAAAAGCTACCTGGAACAGAAAGCAGGGAGGGCCTGCTGGATAAGGTGCTCCTATTTTAGCTTGGTGACTGCAGGGCCTATTGATGCCACGACAGAGACCTTCCACAGTCCCCCATCAACAGACACATCTCAGAGGTGGTTATGTCAGGAGAAAGAAGCAAGCTCACATGAATTTTCCACTAGACAGGTACTTCTTCTATGTATCCCTTGCCTAGAAGTCACTTTTCTAGGTTTTTCTGCCTATGCTCTTCTGAGAAAAAGAAAGGAAATGAAGGCAGAATGATTTATTCTTGCTGAGGACTGAAGAACAACATAAACACTAGGTATCACTTCCCATGTAAAAGGACAAAGTCTGAGAATAGGACCCATGTAAAAAACATATGAAGGCAAGAAAGCACCTCTGCAGGTTTTGCTATAAAACACATATGCAATCAGTTTGGAAATCCCCATCACTTAGCTACTGGATATGAGCCATGCAAAAAAAAAAAAAGAATTCCAATGACAAAGAGAAGTGAAATGCAAATGCACAACTAATCAATGAAGATAAATGAATAATGAAAACTATACTTGTCATTTGTTGGACTCAAAACAAAAACATTACAATGGATGAAGAAATATGTTTGCTAGGGTTTAAATGGACAGAAGTTCTGTATGAGGTTGCTTTCATTATCCACAAAATAGCAAATATTTCAATGCTTTCAAGGAACATTATAGCTTTAGTGAACTGACTTGGAAAAACAATAAGACATAGTAGTCTACTATTTATTTTTCAGAACAAATAAACTGTATATACAAGAGTATAATACATTCAGGGAAAATGTGAATGTTTTGCCAGAAATAATAAAAAATCTCCAACAAACAATTTTGCTTACATAATCATTTTAACAGTGAAAACCAGAAGAATCCTGCTTAAAAACCAGAATACCCTTAAGTACCACCCATCAGCTGGGCAAGAACAAAATAAACAAAATATTACATTATTACATTACTGCTGTTCCTAAAGCCATGTCTTTCCTTACTCCAGCTAAGGATCCCATTTTTTTTTCTATATTGAAACAATGAAGATGGGGAAATCTGGGGAAACTAATTTCATCAATAAAAATAAAACCTGTGCTTTCAGATAAATCTCTCCGTTCTTAAACAAGAGCAGGAAATATTCTTGAAAAAAAACCAAATCAACTCAAAGTTCCAATTATGAAATAAGGTCTTGTTTTGTTACTGAATCACACAGTTTGACATATTTGCTTAAGGTTCTCTTCCTTACACAGGCACAAATAAGGAATAATTCTATGAAAACTTATTTAACTGATCTGGTACAAAAGTCAAGCAAGAAAATGGAATACCCAGCACATGTTATTCTAAGACAGTGGTGAAACACCTGTCTGAACTACTTCTTCCATGAGGCACTGAGGCTAAATGAAACCAGTGTGATAGAGGAGATCTAATCTAGTAAGAAAGACAGAAAACAAATGTCAAAAGACTAGAATTGCCTTGGGACAAAATTTTTGATTCCAGCTAGCTCTAATGTCATGTGTTCAGATATGGTGGCTGCCATTTCCATCAAAGAGCCCCAAACGAACAAGACTGTAGCCTGGAGAGGTGACATTCTCAGTCCACTGCAGAGAGAGGCTGCTGTGCTCCAGATGCACATCTGGAACATCCACAACACAGAAAAGCATTCGTGCAAAACTGTAGAGAGAGTATCTATGCAGTAATAAATAGCAGCAGTCTGGCAAGTGACTCACCCTGAGCTGATTCAGGAACTCTGTTCCCTGCTCCTGTATCTGTAAACCTATTTGGAATAACTGATTAATTAGGACGGCATAATATTTGAGTTCACCTGTCAGATCACCCAGATACAAAGACCAATTTAAAAGTCACATTAAACGAAATAGAAGTTTAAAAAGAAAAGAGATGAGGGCAAACCAGAATTTTGACATAGCCTTTTGCAAACAATCATTTAAAAAAAAAAAAAAAAAAAAAAAAAAAAGAGGGTTGCCTGAGTGTACAAGAAATCACTTGCTTATCCCAAAAGCAGAGTAAAGTGCAGCTACCCTATATAGGTCAATTTTTCTTCCCTTAAAATCCCCAGTGAAAGAGAACCCAATTGTTTCCTGTTAGTCAGCATTCCTGCATTTCATTCTCAAAGGTGAAGGTTTTTCTACATAGCAAAACTAAAGCACAGGCCTTTGATTGGTTGTTACCTCTAGGGTTTTTCTTGAAAACTAAACTACTTATTACCTGCTTATACACATGGGTGTCTTTTGTTTATAACAGTCTTTTGCATACTAAAAATCTGTTATCATGAGTTCCACCATTTAGATGAAATCAATTAAATATATCTTTTCAGCTAAAAAGGGAATTTTCCATACCTCTTGTAATTTTGCAACTCTCCTCTGAGCATGCTGACTTTTCTAAGGTACTGAGGCAAAGAACAGATGCATTACTTCAGCATTACTTCATAGTCAAGTCTTCATCAGGTCTGGAGTAAAATTACTAACTTACACTGCATATGACAATGTGGTTAAGACAACCAGAATAGCATCTGAGGTTTACTTTTCAAAACCATCACTATCTTTTAGTTCACAGATTCTGTGGTCTACTCTGACATTCAGATACTGATCTTCAGAATAAATACCTTGTTCTTGATCCTAATTTTCTATTTTTGCATTTCACTCTTCTCACTAATCATTTAACAGTTATTATCAAATTTCAGCACATGATACGTAACAGCTAAAATTTCCCAAGATAATAATCTTTCTTTCCTACTGTTGAAAAGCTACCAAACTGTCATATTTCATACATAAAATATATGAAGTATACTTGTTAGTCTGCTACAAAGTAATTTATGAAGATATTGAAAAAAAGGCCCACTGTTGACCCTTCTTAGTAGTCAGATACTGCTAACTCAGATTTAAGTATTGTTTCCAACCAGTTACATACCTCATCTTAATTTCATCTAGATCATATTGACCTAATTTATTTATGGACATCTTTATGGGACAGTATCAGAAACCTTGCCTGAAGTCAAAATTAATCCTATCTGTTCCCAGATCCGATTAACCCAGAAATCCCATCAAAGGAAGCAATTAGAGTACATTGATGTGATTGTTTTTGACAAAACCATTCTAGCTGTTTTTATTATCTTCTCTGTACATAAACACTGAATGCTAATAACTTGTTCCAGTAACTTTCCAGATGTTGAAATTACACTGATTCATCTGTAATTCTACAACAGTCCATTTTTCCTTTTTTAAAGCTAGGTACTATGTTTGCTAATGGTTCAGGGATTAAGCAGGCTAGGTTTTCTAAGTACTTAAGGGCAAATTTAATTGGATTCTGTCAACACGAATACATCATGTTACATTAATATTCTTTAAATTGTTCCTCTCCAATTCCGTTTGTACCTACTTGGTAATGTTTGGTTAAATACATGCCTACAGAAAGAGGATTTTTTTTTTCTTGTTATTCTTTCTTGCTAAGTAATGTACCAGGGCTATCCTTTTATCATTCTCATTCTCACACCTTCAGAATTTTTCCCCAAAGCTTTCATGTTTATTTATGTACCCTGATGCTTCCATATTTCTGAGCATATTTCCTGCCCATTGTGACAGTTTTCAGCTCTGCTTTTAACATGTTCTCTTTCAGCTCTCCTTCACTCATTTATCCTTTAGGAGAACACTTCTACTAGGTCCCCAGGTTCATTAAAGTATGCTTTTTTTGAAGTCATTTGTTCATGTTCTACTACAGTTGCTTCTTCCTAAACCCATAAATACTGCTATCTTATGGCAACTTTCACCCAAACTGGCATCCAAGTGGAGATACTCATCCTGTTTCAGAAATCGCTTAGTCTCAGCCAAATTCGATAATGATATTAACAACTTTCTTTATCTTTTAAAATAAAGTTGTTCATATGCCAGACCTTCTCTACACTTAATTTTTTTTGGAACTGAATATCCAATGTTCTTCAATTCAGCCACACCAATTCGTTCAGATGTTTCTAGTGTCTTCATTCTCCTGACTAAGCTGCCTACAATAGATTCCAGGAATGACAATGTCCCTTTTCCCTTCATAGCTGGTGAAGGTGTGCCTTCAAGAGTTCTACTTCTCACTTTCTTGCCTGAACATCAGAAAACTAGAACTCTGCCAGTTTTCCATGACTTGTCTTTTCTAAATAGGTCTTACCCTTTTAACCCACCAACCCAAAATCACGACATCTCTGTGATCCATACTAAGTAACATTTCTAGATGCCCTTCAGATACTTCTGTAGAGAACTCAATGCTTAGCAGTTTTAACCTTCACTCTTTTCTACTATCCTTCTATAATTTTCAGATTCCTGCCTCAATTTTGAGATCTGTGAATAGTTCAGCCTAACAAGGATAACTTAAGTTACAAGTAGGTCTTTGACATTAATACATTTCAAAATTGAGTGAAAGGGGCTGGAACACCTCTCCTATAAGAAAAGGCTGAAAGAGCTGGGGTTGTTCAGCCTGGACAAGAGAAGGGTCAGGAGAGACCTTATTGCAGTCTTTCAATAGTTAAAGGGAGCACATGAGAAAGCTGGGGAGAGACTTTTTCCAAAGCTTGCAGTGGCAGGACAAGAGGCAACTATTTTACATAGGAAGAGAATAGACTTAGATTGGATATCAGAAAGCAATTTTTTACTGTGGGGGTGGTGAGGCACTGGAACAGATTGCCCAGAGAAGTTCTGGATGCCCTATCCCTGAAAGTGTTCAAGGTCAGGTTAGATGGGGTTTTGAAAAACCTGGCCTAAAGAATTATGTTCCTGCCTACAGATGGGTTGTATCAGATGATCTTGAAAAGGCCCCTTCCAATCCAAACCTTTCTGTGGTTCTTTGCAATCTGACTGTCCTCTTCTCATGGCTGAGTGAGCTGAAAACTAAGTGTGGTATCTTCCTGAAATTCATCAGATGAGTTCTTGTGTCCCTATATATACACTTATGCTAATAGAAGTGAAATCAAAAAGAAGAGAAAACAAAGGCGTTTAAAAAAATCTGTAAGATCCACAATAAAAGCTGTTAACTATATTAATCAAGTCTTTCAATAATAATACTGAAAAACTATTCTGTTACAGATATTTTTTTTAGGACTTGAATATATTTGTCATTGCTTTAGGCAGAAGCAATGCAATCCTAAGTGCCTTTTAAAGTAGCATGTATGAGGTGAATATCTGTCAGTCATGTTTCTTGATCTCATTATGACTGGAATTTTCATTAAATTATCTTCAGAACTGTGAGTAAATTCTGAATTACAAAGATTACAATGAAAAAAGTGTGACTTTACTATCCTAAATTAATTAGTTTACACTAAAATAAGCACTGAGAGTGTATTCAGAACACTGGACAACATGGAAGTAATTGTGCAAAAGGGCTCCCTTCTGCAATAGGAAATTCCACCACTGACAACACAACACTCAGATGCAATTTTGTGGCAATCTGCATAGCACCTTCATTGTGCAAGAGAATTTATGTGAATATAGGTGTTTTTTTTAATATTAGCAGACAAGTGAAGGAAGATTGCTTCCTCCAACGGGCCAACATAACAGCTTGATCCCTACCCTCACAAGTCTGTCCTTGAAAGGAGGTGAGCATTTTGAAAATATACTTCTCACCCCTTCTCAAGATAAACATATATATTGAGACACTGAACATGTAAAATTTTTTTATATCAAAAATATAGTAATCATATCTAAAATTTTATAAGCACATATAGTGATGAAAAAATACATTCACACCTGCAAATATTTACACAGTTATATAATAATTTGAAATGAAGGCATAATCCGTATAATGGAAATGGACATAAGAGATCTTAGAAAGACCCTACATAATTTGTAGTACACATGTATTAGAAAAATGCCATAAAAATTTTAAAGGATCCATTACATTCTAAAAACATTGCTCATATAAGACTGATTTAATAGCTCAGATTAATACTAACTGAAACACTGGGCATCTGAATCAAAAAAGTAGAAGTCCTTTGTCTTAAAATCAATTAAAATGAAAATGAATTCCAATAAATAATAAATTCCAGTAAGACTGAATATTTTCATTATAGACAATGTTATATTTCACATTTCACATACACTTGCAAACCAAACAAACTGAAACACTTATTTTGTAACTATTAACTCGTAGAGAAACATTCTTTCCATTTTAACTGTTTAATTTACATTTAATTAAGCTATTGTTGCATTCACATGAGAATTTCTGAGTAAACATTTTCTCAGTATTGTTTTATGCACAATTCTGATTCAGTAAAACTTTTTCAGCCTTCTGCAGTGTAGCTTAATATTTAAGAGAGGGTTTCTTTTATATTTCACTAGCAAATGCCTGGCAATTTAACAATCCCTCTACAGTACAAACATTTATGAAAATGTCATTCATTGTGTCTTACACGTGCTTAAAAATATTTAAAGTTTCCCCAGAAGGCCGTAAGCTCAGCTTCTTGTCCAGTTTTTGATAAGATAATAGGCTGCTATCATTGGAAGTTCTCCCATGTGTTTCCATTTCTTTTAGCTGGACCTAAATATGGAGAGAAGGCAGTTTTCTTTAATGTCTGTTTAAAGGTTCCACTAAAACGACCTTATCTCTAGCTAACTTGAGTTTATTCTAGCAATCTCTTCAAGAAGATATAGGAGATGGCTTCTGGGGTCTTTAAGGTTATATAAACCTAGTCATCAAAACCATTGTATATGTTAAGTTTTTCCCATCACAAGATAGATAGCATTATAAAAAAAACCCTATCAGAGACAGCAAAAAAGTATTTAATTTATTCCATGATTTCCAAAGGTGCCTTAATCTGGTGTAGTTTCAGAGATGTGTAAAGTGTCTTCCTCACACTATGCTGAAGAGAGTAAAATGGAGAAAAATCTTTTCATTGTTTATCTGATTACAGTGAACCAGATAATGACACTTTATAATGAGTAGGGTGCTCCGGTGCAGATAAGAAACAGAAATGAAAGAAGAGGAAGAGAAGCTGCAAAGATCTAAATACTGAGAGATAACATATCTTCACTAGAAGACAACTTAAATAAGCTATAGAACAATAACCTTTGGAATTGCACAAACATTCCTGACAAAGCCAAGAGGCCCAATGCAAACCTTAGAGCTCTCTAAAAGTAAGGGGAACGTTAAAATCAACAAAAGACCCATTAGGTTCAACAATATCCAGATATCCTGAGGACACAGTAACACCATCACTCCACTGTCCCAATTTACTAAAAATGTCAAAGCTGAAATAAAATTGTAGAGGTGAAAATATTCAAAAGAAGTCTTGAAAAGTGTAATTTATTCTATGAAAAAGTACCAGGAAAAGTTCCAAGGGAAATTCAAAAATTCAAGGATTTCAAGATTAAAAAATAAAGGGGTCAGATGTTATGACTCCATCTTAGACTTTGTTACAAAGAAATTTATTCATCCTTGATGTTAAAATAAAAAGTTAGCTCTGGTCTGTTTCTGCAGTAGCCTACAGTGCCTGAGCCAACAAAGTAAGGTGTTTTTACAGTTTTCACTAGAAGGGAACAAAGCTTTTTTCTTATTAGCAGAAAAATGTTATAGAAACTCCATAACATGTTCCAAAAGTTCACCTTACACATTGAAGAAAATCTTGTTCATTGAATGGCACTAAAACATTAAAGAAACTTAAAAAGAGATTATTAAAACAATGGTTGATGTGTTCCAGTTTATATGAACTTTGTCAAAAACTGTAAGATATTTTAGTTAAGGAACACACCTGTGAGACAGAAAATCATCAAATCAAAAAGATGTCAACAGGCTGGAAAGATCTGCAAAGAAAATCTTACTGTGATAAATTGTAGGCACTTAGACAAGTTATATGTCTTAAAATTTAATATAATTTACTGGAATCAGATCCTTGCTACCAGGTCCTCCAGCCAACAATGTTATGTGCTAGTCATAGATTTTTACTAATATCACATACTCTGCTATCCAGCAGTGGGGTCCAAGAATCACAGCTACAATATCAGACAAAGGTTTGAACTGTATTGAGAACTGACCACCAAAGCACAATTCTGAAAAACGTCCAGTGAAATATAGAGTCCTATAAAACAAAACAGAATGAATTCTTCATTACAGGAATTTATGACAAAATGAATGTTTTGCAAATAAATATGGATCATGCCACAATTTTTTTTATCTAAAGTAGGGAATCCAACATTTCTAGACTAATCACTCTCAACAATATATTTCATTTCTCACAAACGTGTTTTTATTAGTTAAAGGTTTAAAGTTTAAAAAAAAAAAAAAAATCTGCCTTTCATCATTACAATGCAGTCCTGGACTCTTTTGGAGTCAATTTTGGGACACATGCAAGAATCTGTAGGTTGCAGAATGAAGAGTGCAGAGGAAGGAAAGCACATAATGCTTCTAGTAATGATTAATTCATTCCTTGCAACTTTTTTTTGTACTAGGAGATTCGAGTCTTA
This sequence comes from Vireo altiloquus, assembly GCA_013396875.1. Taxonomy (NCBI): domain Eukaryota; kingdom Metazoa; phylum Chordata; class Aves; order Passeriformes; family Vireonidae; genus Vireo; species Vireo altiloquus. The sequence continues at coordinate 2,815,318 of VZRF01012388.1, forward strand.
CACAGGAAGTAGGTGATCATAAATTCTGAAAGACTTCTGCCCCACTAACTCCTTCCTGAAAAGTGCAGTTGAAATTTGCAGTCTAAATTTTATCACGTACTAACATGACAAAACAACAAGACTGTATTTCCAACTTCAAGGAATTAACTAACTAGATTTCCATGTTTTCTGAACAGTTATATGTGCCTAAATTTTTATTTCATTAAGAATCTGCAAGAGTTCTCGAAACCAATATTCAAGAGATTTATATGCACATAGTAGATGCTTGATTAAAGGCTGCTCATGGAACTTTTCCTTCGATTGACTGGGCCTCTTGAGGCATGAGTTTAATGAAGGAGACATATGCAGCTACCAAACTCAGCTTTCAGTTATTTCTCTGCTTCTCCCAGAATCCTTAAGCTTTGTATTTGCTTAATTCTTAGACTAATTTGCACCTTTCTATTTCTGACAAGGCAAAGATGTTATATTTAGTAGTTCTAAATAGTTTTCATCATACTGTCAAATAAATGAAAAGAAAGATGCCTTCAGAGCATTAAGGAGAAAACATCTGTCCCTGCTTTAGAATTTGTCACATTTCAGTAGTAAATGTTACAGAAGAATGAACAGGAGTGGGGTTTTCATTGATGTTCGCTTGATTGATTTTTTTATCCAGTTTTACTTGGTTTTGAAAAAGCCTAAACTATGAAGTAATTATGTATAAGGCTAATCACTAAACCTTAGATGTAAATGAACAGTAGTCATTATCAGGCAACTTCTCAATATCTCCTAGCAAACACATAGAAGCTAGTTATACTAATTGCACACACTAATGGCTTTGGACTGCACCTAAAAGAGCCTACAGCCACTTTATGCAAGAAAGGGTGAATTCAAACAATAACATACAATTCCTGTTTTCAGCTCTTGCTACTGTGAAGTTATATTTAAAGTCTTACACAGTAAGTAGCTAGTAACACTTCTTTTACTTTATTTGTAGAACCCATTGTATAAATCTTTATTTGTCCTGAGTTTAGATCAAAGAGATGAGCATTGGATCAACTGAAGAGAATCAATTCTCATTCCCTGAATGAAAAATGCCCATTGTGGGCTGCTCCAAAAAAAGATAGTTTAATTATAGATCCAGGGATAATATATCAAAATCACATCCAAAAAAGACCTATAAGTAGATCTGAAACTGACTTTTTTCCTGACATTTTAAGATATCACTTGTATCATTTGTTGTTACAACAGTGCTAATTCACTTTCAGACTGAAAAATATCCTATCATCCAAACCATGCTACTCTGCAGGGGTTCCATGCTGCTTTCATTGAAGTTAAAGGGTTCTCTGCCTCTGACCTCAATACTGCTGAGATATTGTAGCCTCCTAAGGCAATCTGTACCCTTGCAATATGCATTTCACTCACAATCTACAGACCTGCAAACCTTCTTTTTATCTGTGGTGAATTCTGCAGGGTGAAAATCACTTAATTCTGAATGAAAATTTAATTCAGTTGTGGATATGCAATAGTCATCAAGCAAACACGAAATTCTCCCTATCTGCTTATATCCACAGTGCAAACAAGGCCACTTCACTGTTTATGTGACTGCTATGATAATTGCCAAGACAATTCTCAGTCTCCCAGGTCATTGCAAGCTCCCACTGGGTCATTTCCACAGCAACTCCGAGGCCACACAGAGAGACTTGACCAATGAACCAACCTAAGTGAATGAAGGGCAGTCGCTCACGCAAATGTTCATACACCTCTGCCTCTGGATATTTAATGAAATATAATCTTATAATTCTTCTGGAACTGCTGAATTGTGAAGTCTTATTTCCCACTAAACCTGTAGATAGCCAGAGAGACTCTTATGAAAAAAGATGATTTATAAATCATCAGATGATGTGGGATTTTCAGTTCCCTTTAATCTATCTTTTTAAAGAAGACTGACTTGAAAATTTAACATAACACCGTATTTTTTTTTAGTTTAGTAGTCTAAGATAAATAACATACTCTGTAGAAAACTGTCACTTTGGTAAACTATGCACACACTCATCATTTTTCAATTTGTATTCTGAAAAGCTAAAAGTTAATTATTACGCTAGTCTCATAAAAGATTGCATAAGAGATGTCTTCAACTGCTTTATAATAAAAACAAAATAAAATTAAACCCCCCTTCCCCCCCGAAATTTTATTTATGGTCATTTTAACGACGCAGTATGTCTTCCTCTTTTCAGTGATGGACTAGGGCCAAAGTCAAGTACAAGAACCCAGCTCTTCTGCCTCCACTGTTGTGCTGAGCCATCTTGGCACTAAATTTCCCTCTCTACTTCAAAACAAAGAGTGAAAAGCAGTGCCTATGTAACTAACTACATTAAAAGTGTAATTTAGGCAAGAGAAGACTTTATCTTCTTAATTGAAAAAGCAAGTGTCCATCTTTCAGCTATCATTAGTTAAGTCTGCTATAGTAACATCATGTTTTGAATGCTGACTTCGCTTAATTACAGCTGCGGGTATATCTTCATTGCTTGTGGTTAGCATAAAACATTGATATGTATGACCTACAGAAATTCAAAGCTTTAAAATAAACCTTATAAAATCTATTCTTATCTTATTTAAAAGTACTCCAATATATCCTGCTTGTTGCCTTAAGTACTTGCAAGATCAGAAACTGCAATTTCCTGTCACAGAAGAAAAAAAATAATGTGCCTGTATTAACCTGCACATCATGCATCTGTGTTTAGCTGATTAAGTTAGAAATAATCTTAGTTTCCACGTACACAGTTAAAAGTAGCTGCATGTACATGCAGGCTCACAATTCCCACACCAATTTGTCTTCTACAATCACTGTTTCTTAGTGTTAACACAGTTTTTCTCTCCTCTTTTGTAGTGTAAAGCACCTACACTAAGAGTGAGAATTGATTTATTAGCACTCCTTTTAAGTAGATCTAATGCACAAAGATGCATCTTGAGCATCTCTCTACTCCTGTGAAAGAGCCAAGTAACTCTGCAGCATATTAATCTTTTCCCAAACTTAAACTCATTTGCATGAGCAGTGATGTCAGAGATACTGCTCCTATCTGGGACAGATACTAAACCCAAGAAACAGCTACTGCACACTGACATCTCTTTTGCAAAGGAGGCAGACCTCTCCAATTTGCTTCAAATATAACTGATGCATGGCAGAACGAGAAGCACTAGTTCACTCATGTAGCACAGTTAATTTCCTTACACATAACTGGGTAGGCACACTTGACAGTAGTAAGCATCTAATTGCAGGCACTGGAAAAGGATCTTCTTATGCGACAGGGGAGAGGCAAAAGGAGGGCACAAAAAGCAAATGAGAAAATGACAAGTCTGGCGAAGTCCACACCCCTTCTTTTCCAATTAATACAATGTTTCTTTCCATTACAAATGTACTACTGCAAATAAGTGAAGGCCATAATTCTACCAGACACAAAACATTACAAATATATTTTTTTCTCATTTGCTTCTGTTGAGGGGTCTAAACTTCACTTCCAAACTCTATTTGATTCATACTTAAGTGAACCATAATCCATATGCAAACTTTATGCAAAACAATGCTCCAGTAGCCAGCACTATGTATTCTACTGAGAAGCAGCAGATCCCTTTATCCATCCATCCAGTTTTTCATTAAAATATTCTAAATTCTTCTTTACTATCTACTCAGACACTAAAGAAATGTCATAGTCTATTGCCACACAATGCATTCCTGTAAACAATATCAGCACATTAATTATGTTCACCAAAAAGTTTACCTTCCCTGTGAGTTCAGTGGATTGGTTAGAATCCTAGAAACACAGAATTGTAGAATGCTTAGGATTAGAAAGGACCTTAAAGACTGCTCATTCCATGGGCAGGGACACCTTCCAGTAGACCAAGCTGCTCAAACCCCATCCGACCTGGCCTTGAACACTGCCGGGGATGTGGCAGCCACAGCTTCCCTGGGCAATCTGTTCCAGTGCCTCTGAGCGAAGAATTTCCTCCTAACATCTGATCGAATCCTGCTGTCTTCCCTTTTAAAACCACTGCCCCTTGTGGTATCTGTTTTATCTGTTCATACCATAAGTCCTTATTCCTTCTTTTTGTAAGAGCCCTTAAGGTTCTGGAAGACTACAATGAGATCTCCCCAAAGCTTTCTCTTCTCCACACTGAAAAACCCCAACTCTCTCAGCCTATCTTTACAGGAGAGGTGCTCCATCCCCTCTGTTCATCACTGTGGTCCTAAGTCCTGTCATCTTCTGTTTCTTCAACTATGCGAACAGTAAAAGGACAAGAGTACAATCTATTCCCTGTTCAACTCACTGAAAATCCACAATATAGGGGTTTTTTTCTCTCTCTTTCAGTGTTTATCCAACAAGTCCGTATTTTCAATGGGTTCATCCTTGATAACAACATTTAAACCAAACTCTCTATCACAGCTTGGTTGAGCTCTGCCACTCTCAGTGAAAGCTAGTCTGATAGAATTCACGGAACTTGACATGCTATGAAGTTCCCTCTCTTTAAGCTGTGGGTGAAAACCATGGTTAGGTTTGGCTCTCTCAATGAAAATTTTAACCTGACACTATTCCAGGTGAGCAGGATCCTCAGATTCAGCTGCCTCAACTCTGGGACAGCCTTTCAAGCCTCCTAAGTACCACAGTTAATTGAATATTTCTCCTAGAAAACATGGCTCTATCAGAGACGCTGCTTTATCATAAAGTTTTGAAACAACAAGTTGGTAACAGACAGAAAGAATTCAGCTACAGCAATGGAATTTTTAAAACACACAAAAATGCTATTCTCTTGAAAAACAAAAATGTGAAAAATGTAAAAAAAAAAAAAAAAGAAAAAAGGAAAAGAAAAGTGAGTCTGGGGGGAAAAGTAAGTTCCTTAAGGAAACAACAATCTCCTGAATATAATTTTACTTCCGAAACTTCTAATAAACTTTATGCTCATCCAGAAGCTAATTTGTTTTCCTCTTTCATGTTGCATTTCTGGGCAAAAGCAGTCTTCTTTTTCCAGATAGCATGCTCCTTTTAAAGTGTTCTTACTTCTGCTGTATCAGTGGCAGTTCTTTTTGCTCTAATGCACCTGTCATTTGCTACTGGATTTCTGGCCAGAGAGCTGCTCAGAGCAAATGGCCCTGCCTAAAGAACATGCACGCTTTTCCCAGAGGGAATCAATGTCAATAATACTGCTTTTCTCTCTCACATCTTCCCACACTGGGCAATAGTTCACTTGCAGAAAAGTGAACTCTCACAGCAGTCATATTCAAAATAAGAATGAAAGACAGACACACATAGGAAAAAAAAACCCAAAACACCAAGAACTTCAAGACCAGATGGCACCTTAGCCATCATCTGGGTATAGAATGTGGCACAACAAAATATGCTGCTTGAACCACTCAGCATAGACAATTATAAAGGGTGATTCAACCCCAAGGAATGTTTCTGTGGAAACAGCACCTCATAGCTCAGCGTTTACCATATTTTAATGCCATTTATCAGTTTACAAGTAGTAAGATAATAACAAAGCATGCCCCTCCACCTTCCAGCCCCTCTCAAGCTGTCAGCATGGGATCCAGAAAGCTTGTTTCTCTCTTAGATTTTCCCCAGTAATCTTGATCCAGCTTGTATACAGCCAAGGGACAACTATGGCAAGGATCATTTCTCTGATCTACTGTTCTTATCAGTAAATGTAGACAATTAATAACTATCTTAATTGAAAATAATGATTCGATTGAAGATATTTAGAAACTCTATATACATATTAGAACATATCTGCAATCTATTCCAAATTCTTCAAATTCCTGCCAGATACAAACTCCAGGTGCATCTTTGAAAATAAATGTCTTCACATGCTATTTGAAGGCAAGTAACACCAGACAGGCAGCACAAGTAGCAGCCCCAAAGATTAATGTGAGTATTTGAGAATGTTCCTCTGTAATCACTGTGAAGCACTGCGTTCTGGAGGGACTGGCCATTTTCAATTTCTGTAAGCTCACCTTGAATAAAGGGCAGTTGTATTTCAATTAAGAATGATATGACTAAAGCAACATTAAAAAAATAGATACATATTTTTGGGCATAAAATTCAATAATGATTTGTCACCTGCTCTTGCTACAGACAGAGCATTGCCAGCAAGGGCTGGGATCTCATCACCATACAACCGATAGTGAGCATCCAGGACATGGTACCAGGATGGATGCTGCCACTGCCTGTGAGAAGTCAGCAGCTGGGAGACAGGCAGAAAATACAGTCAAGCAGCTGCACCACACTTAGATTGTGCAGCAGAACTAAAGAGAAAGGCTACAACCACCTTCACCTGCTGAGTAAATCCAAGATATATGAGGATACAAATTACTACATCTCAACTTTGGTTTTTTAATGTTTTCTAGTACTAGTGGTTTAATTGCTTTTTCATATTTTTAAAAACTACACAAGAACAATAAACCCCCCTTATCTCTTCACCATAAATCAACATCTCATTTGTAATATTTACAGATAAACTATCATTTCTGTTAGCAAATAATTTAGTTTTGGAAGCTAATCATTCTGAATGCACAAAAAGAACCTCTACTTTTCATAATATTTCAGGTAGTCAGAAGTTAAATTCTAGATTACCTAATCAAACACCTGCGTTTTGCAGCACTTGGCTGTGTAATTAAAGGTGCAGCACCGAGCCATAGTGTTCAAGGTCAACAACTAAAACATCAATCATGTAAGTAATAGGCCCTGGCTGACTTTCCTAAAACCATTCTTCAGCAGTAAAGTGTTTTTAAATAGATCAAGAAGATGGCTAGGTTATGAAATAGTTGTAATTCCCACTATCAGACCTTTTCAGGAGTTTTAATTAGAATATAAGCTTCAGACTCCACAGCATGGCATGCCTAGTAAGACTTATATAGGTATGATCAGGAGTGGTGCTCAATTATGAACATTATAAAATGATTTTGCCTGGGTATTCCTCCCAAGCTAAACAGTTCGCCTCATACTCTAAATATTATCTTCATTAACTGTATCTTAATAATGCCCAGAATTGTGTACTGTAGACAGACTTTATCATGTTCCATTAGGCTGTAATTCAAGCATATATTTAACTACTAAGAATGTAATTGATGTTATCTAAATCAAGGAGTCTGTTTAAAAAGCTGAGAATTTCCTGTGGAAAAGCTGAAGGTTGGTACCAGCACACAGAAGCAGCTGTGCTCTAAGGCTGGTACAAGATTAAAGATTTGCCTGTAGAAGGACCCTGCAGCACCTGGAGAGAAAGAGACGGTTTCACACCTGCATCTCGCCCAGGGGAGGATACAATTAGTCTTCCTCAGGCAAGACTTTGTCCCAGTTAAGCAGTGCCATTTTACTGAGTAACTGAGCTAGAATGGACCATTGAACCAGATGAACTTTAAAAATCTCTTTCAAACCAAACTATTCCAGAATTCCATAACTCTATAACTTGGTCCAAACCTACCTGAGTTTTGCAACTCAGTACAATACAGAAAAGCAACCCAAAAGTTTCCTGAATATTTGACTATGCTCCTTCTCCATTCAAACATCCAAAATGACCACAGAAGAGTTACACGTCTCATTTTAGCTGTTTAAAAATGGAGGATAACATCAGATATGTGTACTGATAATAGAATTATTGAAAATATAAATATCTTCCTTTCTTTTCATAACTCTCAAATGCTCAGATGCATGAAAAGTTGGAAGGAAAGTTCAGTGGAAAAATGTTCACAATATTTTTTCATAGCAATGTCACAAAGGAATAATTAAACTCATTTTATGTTTACAGAACATTTTGAGACATATGAATTCAGTTTTAATAACTTTTAAGGAACATAAAATTCTCTTCTAGACTCCAAAATTCCAGGAAGCAAATACCTCTGTCTTTTTGACTCCATTTCTAAAGAGTTTTCTCTATTTGACTACACAAAATGTAAAAAAGAAAAAGGAAAAAGGGTATAATAAAAGCAAGAACTACTCAAAAGCAGCTGCAATAGTTCACTGTTTTACACAGTGCTGGGTGAAAAGTAAATGGTAGAAAGAAGCAAAGAAGAGCGGATAAAGTGTTTCAAAGATGAAGAAATTAATGCCATATAGTATGTATATGCAATGTGAACCTGTTCTACTGACATGGTTGCTCTGAAGAGGAAAAACGGATTTTTTTTCCTTAAGGGTTAAGAAATAATCTCATATAATTAGTATAAATATATGCCCCTCCCCTCCAAGAGGGAAAAAAACAAACAAACCATTTGTAACACAGTGGCTTTTATCGTAAGATATCACATGTATAATGTCTTTAAATGGAAATCTGCTAAATCTGCACTCTCTTCTCACTAAAGCTTCCTTCTGTAAAATAGTGCCATGTTTTGTTAAGTACATTTATGTAAACTACAAAACTAAAAGTTTACGCTTATAAAAGAATTAAAACTTGTGATTATGTGAACTAACTCTCTGTCATATCAACAGGTAAACATCATTCCATATAGGCCACATATATCTGCCTAGAGATCTATTTAATGAATCCCATACAAAAGTACAAAGCTGAATGGGGAGAAGATGGTGTTTGCATTAGAACAGAGGTTAAGAACTGTCTTAATTCCCCATACAACAATACACACATCAGTTATGTTGCAAATTATACTTACCATCCTGAATTTGCAAATCCTTTCAGACCTGAGAGCCCTGTATCACTCTTTTTAATCTGCAGCATTTATTTTAGGGTCTCATTTCTCTTCGGTGAAGAGAAACAAACAACTGCTCACAGAATACCTAAATTCAAACAACTGCTCACAGTACACCTAAATTCTCATAAAATGATTCCTTATGTACGATATCAGTACGGTTTTACTATCTGAGCACAATCGCATAAAATCCTTTCAAAGAGTAGACTAGAGGTCATTAAGACCAAACCCATTACCAATCAAACATGACTTGCTTCCCTTTATTGTCTAATTTCAGTTAAGTGCTGCTTCTTAACCATGCAAATTATTCTCATTGATATGTTTATAGGTATAGCTATCTATTATTGCATAAAACGGATATTTCAGTGTAGAAGTGCATGAACCATATGTGTTTTAACATTCTCAGAAATCTGTACACTCAGAAATGGAGTAAAGAATTTCAAATATAAGCCAAGAATTTAAAGGAAAAAAAAATTTAGCAGTGCTCTTCCATCCTTTCAAGGTAAGAAAATGATCAATTCATGTTCATAGTTTTCAGTGCACTGACTGCAACAACCCACTAGAAGCTGTAACTTTAAGTAAAAGAAGACAGAGATACACTTCAACATATTTACACTGCTATATATTTGGAAAGCATTGATTTTTCTCCTTGTGTCTTGAGCAGAAGTGAAATTTGCATGTCTGCATTTGTTTAACATGAGTAACTTCAACTTGCACAGTATCTTGACATTGCCATATATCTCTGTCTGCATGCTACCACCATTTGACTGACAGTTGCATAACCCTAGGTATAGTGATTGCTTTTCAAATGTATCAGCATAACAGGTAAATAACCAAACTCAATGTATACTCCACAGAAATAGAGATTCTAGGAATCCTAATATCACACTACAGTAGCAGTGATCCATCCTAGGTAAGGGGGATCTGAAGACTACAATGCAACAAAAGATAAAATGCAATGGCTGAGCCTGATTTGATGTCTGACATGCTATTATTTAAAAATGTGTCATGCCAGACTAATATCTGTTTGTCTTCTGGCTACACTGCAATCAAAGTAGTCTGATTACATTATCTTTGAGGACCTGAATAAAAAGCTGGGGTTTGTTTCTTGTACTGCTAATATAGTAACAAACACTGCTGTGCTCATGCCCTGAAGAGTCTGACTTCTATTAAGAGAGAGAAGAAAAAAAATTTAAGGAATAATTAGTATATAAAGATTACTTATGTCTCAAAGAAAAAAAATAACCAGACAAATAATACTGTATGCATAATATGTTGTAAATTAATGATATATGGAGACAATTACAAGTTCCCCTACAAATACATAGCCCTAGTTACTTGCAGCTACAGATCTTCAAAGGCATTTGGAAAAGAAAGACAGAGTGACCTTTAGGACAGTCGCTGAGTTCCATTGTTCTTAAATGGGAAAAAAATCCCCTTTTTTTACAGAGGTTTTATTCACAACAAATATTCTTGCATGTGTGCCCCTGTGTGACAATATTAATTTTTTTAAAAATACTTTGTCTAAAGAGCCTAGCATATTAAAAATTGTAATAAAATCTTCCATGTATTTTGTTTCAGTAGACAACTGGAGCTGGTCCAGGATACTTTACATTGTACCAGGGAAGAAGCAAGTCTCATTTATTGAACTGCAGTCTATCTCTGAATTACATGTATTTGACTCAGCAGTCACTTACAGACAGAAAAGTATAGCTTTTCCAACAGTAAATCTTAAGAGGAATAGCTTTAGCTAGCCGGTACTGTGAAATTAAACTTCTTCAGTAGCTTATCAGCGACAGTTTAGCCCAGACAAGATAAATTAAGGTCAGAGGTTTAGGTACAGCTGCCTTTAGCTGATGAGTTCTGGGATATGCAGCACAGGTTGTCTATTGCTGTCACAGAACAAGAAAATGTGCAGAACTGCATGTTTCTCTTCAGTGTACATGGATGAGCTTAACACAAAAGCTTTCTCTTCACCCCTTCCCCATTAACTTTTCTGCAGAAGTTTGCCTGTTCTAAATTTTTAAGCATATATTGGTATTGTAATGTATTATTTGAAATAGCTTTTGCCAGACCTACCTGTGGAGTGCTTACTTTTCTTAAACATTTCTCTGCTATGCTTTGATATCTGCTTCACCTGCTGTGCCTGCAGTCACACAGGGTTGCTTCATCCCTCATTCTCATTTGAGATGTTATCAAAACTTCATCAGCTGGGACACGGTATTGCAAATGGAGGACAGAATAAGGTAGCTAATGGGACAGTGTCCAGGGAGGGACATGGACAATGACAAATGGAAATGCAATGGAAGGAGTAATAAAGATTGGGAGGTAAAGTTGAGGAAGGAAAGGGAAAGAAAAATCAGAAGGTTTGGGGACACAGGGCAGTTATAAAAGAATTCTGGAAGTAGAATGTTAGGTCAAGTTCTGTGGAAAGGGGAGTAAGGTAAACAGATAATGGTGGAAAGCGGAGAACAGAAAAAGGGAAGAAGGAAAAGAAAAAAAAAAACAAACAGGAAGCCATAGTGAGTTTTTTTAATATTTTAGAACATGTTCACCTTAGTCAGAAATTTCTAGATATAACAGTGTAAAAAATAGCTTTGCCTAAAATAATAAAAGTTTTTAAAATTTCAGGATGGGAAAGGAAAGTCACCTTTTTTTTGAACTTTTAACTCTGTCTTCATTTTCTTACAGGAAAATACATTAGTTAACTTCAACTGATGCAGTCTGTTTCACCAGAGTAGGACCATGGGAATTCTTCCCCAAAAAGTATCTTCTCAGATACAAAAATTTGCCTAATTCATAAGAAAAAACATTCAAGACACTTCTCAAAGTGTCATTCATCAGTCACATAGATAGAAGTATGTGATACTAACTGGAAATACAAACAATAGATAAAAACAAAACAACTTGATGAAAACTGTAATGGAATTTGAAAATTCTTTGCAACACTTTTTTCCTTCATTGAAATGTCAGCATGTTTCTATTTGAAATAATAAAATCAAGCAAAATATCAAGAAATGCTTCCAAATGGCACATTTCATTAGGAAGACCTTTATTCCCTTTTCAACCAGTCACAGGAAGAATCTATCGAGTTACTTAAAGGTATTCTAAAGACACTCTAAATTATTAGAACCAGACACCAGAATAGCAGACAGCTCCTTGCAATATTTTCCTGGTAAGGTATTCAAGTTAGCTAAAAAAAAAAAAAAAAAAAAAGGCAAATATAGTAAACCCAAGAACATGGCAAAGCAGCCTATTTTTGGCTACCTACTTATAGAAATCTGACTAGTAATCATATTCTGAACAATCTAAAATAAACATGCATAGATAATTCTGGAAGATTCAAACAGTCAAAGTGCTATCCTCCAGGATTAAATAAAATTCTGCAGCTGCCATCACTTATATCGAGCTAGTATAAGCTTTTCAAGATTCAGGCATAGAAAAACAATGTGTAGCAACACTTTGAACATAAAAGCTCAATACACAAACAGAGTGTGGAGTGAACACATACCATTTATAAAAAGACAATCCTATTTTATCCTAATAGCTTTCATACACATTTTGAATTTTAGTAGACATACAAGAAGAAAAAAATACCTCAGAGAGCTTGCCAAAATCAACACTCAATCAGCCATCCAGAAGATAAATTTTAAATAAATGCTTACTCAAGTTTTACAAATCGGCATTTACATTCAGAAAAACGCAAAATATAGTGGGCATCAGCATCAGCTAAGAGCTTAGCATACCACAGACCATATGGGAGGATGTCCCCATAGACTGTATCTTGTACTAGCATGGCATCTGCAGTACATAGCAACACTTTATCTGATGTAATAACACCTTCTGCTCTTAGCCTTTCTAAGTTATAAAACAAATGATTAAGTGATTTCACCATAAGCAGCCTCATGGAACACAGACAGGAAGGAATGAAAATAGGGAGTTAGCACTCCACATGTCAGGCACCTTCTAAGTCAACATATTAAAAGTTACAGCCTAAGTTTATCCTTTTTTTAAGAAGACCATATTGCTTTTAGAAAGAAATATAACTAGCCAGTTGAGTGGAGGCTCTTTGGATTCTTCCAGTGCTTATGCCAGTAGATCGGTAAATTCAATGAAAATATAAAAAAATCAATGTAAACTTCTGTTATCAAGGAAATGCTACCATGCTTTGAAATGATTCTGTTAAGTAGAATGTAGTAATGTAACCAGCACCAGGCCACAAATTCTGAATCACCACGCTACAAATTCTGAATCATCAGTCTGGATTTACCCAAAGAAACAGAGACAGAAAAAATAAACCCATCCAGTATTTCATGAGTCTTTGTCACAGGAGAAAATAAGTGTAGAAGAAAAGATACACTGGAAAATTTTCTGGTTTATCAAGTGTTTTCTGACACGTGCTCTTCCCTAATAAAAATAGTCCATCTGCCTCTTAGCTTTTCCTGTCCTGGGCTAAAAGCACTGAGTAGGAAATGCTCCACTGAAGTTATAAACCAAACAATACAATAAAAATGTTTTCAGAGTGCCACATCTTGTGAGAGCTCCCTTATACAGTCTACATCCAAAATGAAAGCTCTACTGACAAAGCTAGCCCAAGACTGGACCACATTAGAGATTAGTTTCAAAAATTTCTGCTGTGATGTTATGTTCTCACACAACAGGGTTTAATCAATTACATTAGTCTTGTTTTATTACAATATCAAATTTAATATACTATTGCTGTAACATTCTTCACTGATGTGTGAAGACCACTTGACCAAACCATGTTCATCAAATACTTGGAATTATTTTTCAGAGTTATAAGACATGGATTATACAGAAAAGCAGAAAGTCAAATTTCATACTGCTTTTCATTAAATATTTTTAACCTGAAAGGCCTTGACTGTCTAATCATATTCCTTAACACATAAAATGCATCTCCAAATAATCTAATCCTGTTTAAACAGGGGAAATCCTTTCAGAGTTTTCTCAACATCTGTTAAAGGTGTTTTGTGTTTTGGCCTCAGATAGAGATAACCTTAGACTATCATAGATTTTTCACCCCAAGAACTGCTTTTGATTAATATTCTGAAAGTCAGAATTCTTTTCTCTGTAATAAATATCTACCTATTTCAAATTGTTTATTTAGAGCAAAAGAAACACAATTGCACTGGTTATAAAAGAGGTTCTCTAACTTTATGCAGGTCCTCTGAATTTCCTCAAACCATCCTATTACATTGCCTGCTGAGAAGATTACAGAGTTTATGGATTCATCATTTGAGAAGTTCCAATAACCTCAACTGGGTTATGGGGCACCCTGAACAAAAATTATGATCTCCAGACATCTATAGGTAAGTGGTCAGGCCCTGAGCAGGGCTTTTGAAGAACTCTCAATTCAAGTCCTAACATTGCATCTGAATTTCCATTCATGTATCGGAATGCTTTTTGTATATTTTCCTAAAAGGGTTTAAAGAGATGGAAGATTTTTTCATGCATGTTACATAGATGCTGCAGACTGCCCAATATCACTAAGACATGTGGTGGGTCCGTAGTTACCTCCTTGGAAACTAATGTCCTAATCTGCTTCATGCAGTAAGGTCATTCCAGAACTAACCATCAGTAATGAAAAAGTAACACATCTTCTTTCAGTAGCACAACTGCTAACTCAGTTAATATCTAAAAGGATTAAATAAGATCTTTAAATAACGTCTTTGTTTAATTATATGTCAAGTCATGCCAAATGAAACAGACCCAGGCAACAAATGTGATCAAAATGAAATATGAAGACCACTCTTTTCCCATTCCAGCCCCTAGTACAGACCTTTCACCCTCATTTTCAAAATGAACAGAGGTCTTTTTGGTTTAAACTTATAAGTAATTGTATTAAAAATTAAAAGAGGTAAATTTATGGCTTAAATTTTTGGCATTGTCTTTAATTTTGAACAGAATTCTCTACTCCTTTTTTTCCTAATTGGAGGTTTTTTACAAGTGCTCTTCCCTATAATTCCTATTTCCATCTGTGACTGTTTTCTTCCAGCTTTGCTCTCAAAGGAGAATAAAAAGATAAAAAAGATTCAGAGATGGGGCTGGGAGGCAGAATTCTAAGGTTTGCAGGGATGCGCCAATGTTTTTCCATGACATTGTCATTGTTGTATGTGAACAAGATCAGGCAGAGAGAGCCAACAACAGTGATCTCTAGCTGGAGGAATAACAGAAACTCTTGGTTAAAGAGTAGGAAGAATGGAAAAAAAAAAAAAAAAGAATGTGTAAAAAAGATACAGAAGAAAGAACTGAGTAAACCTGTGCCAGAAGAAATTACTTATTCAGATTTTTTTCAACAACCAGGTAGATATCTTCTACTAAGCTTTATCAACAGGTGACATTTGTTTGTGAAGTTCAGTGATGTAATCAGGAGTCCTTTTCTCCTATTTACTGGTAGCCCATAGAGAGATCTATTTTATAGTTTCTGTTTGATATTGAGGTAATTAATACTGATTCCAGAAATGTTGTTTCTCCCTAGAAGGGCTTTTTCATAACAGCTGTGTTCAAACCTCCCTGGCTTGGGAAGGGAGGAGGAATTTTCTACATACAGCTGCAGGCATTGACTACACAACCTCCAAATAACTCTCCATGGTAATTCTAAACTAAAAGAAAATAATAGATATGGATTGGAAGGGAATTTAGAGATCATCTAATCCCAATTTCCCTGTCATGGACTGGGACACCTTTCACTAGACCAGGCCTTATCCAACCTGGCTTTGAATACTGTCAGGGTTGGGGCAAGCCCAAGCTTCCCTGGGAAACCAATACCTGTTCCAGTATTTCACCACACTCACAGTAAAGAATTTCTTCCTAATATGTAGCCTAAATTTCTCCTCTTTCAGTTTGTACCCATTTCTCCTTGTCCTATCCCCACAGTCACATCAACACAAAACAATCAGTGGAAGAGTTGCCACATTTGCTTTGGTACTGCTGGAAGCTGGGATTAACCCATGCATTCCATTTCACTCAGGAATAATCAAGGGCCCAGCTGTTTCACCATGAAGCAATGGGGAGGTACAGCATGGTGAGGACAGGAAAGCATGCCAGCAGAAAGAAGAAAGACACATAACACAGAAAATGGGGTTTTTTTTAATGAAAATAGACTCCTACTCTTCTGCTTGTATTTTTACCTCATCACCTGAATTTCCATGCAGACTGGCTCTGAGCTCTAATGCACTTGTTCTGCCTAGGCAGTAAGCTGAATTCCAACCCATGTCAGCAGGATATAATGCTGCCTGTGGAGTTGCACAAGCCAGCTCAAATACTGGAGGGAGTATAGCTGCACTGTTAGAAGTGTTCTGCCACAGCTAATTAAACTAACCACTGCATCATGTCGTGGGAACATTCCCTAGGAGAGTTCCTGAGATACAACACTACATTGCTCTTAGATTTTAATTTCCAAGGTGGTGTATATTTTGTTGAACCTAGACTGTTTCACGGCCTTTGAAACACTTTGGATGCTGAGCTTTCCCATCTGAAATGACTCAGAATACCCAAACCCATCAATTTGTTTCTGGTTGGGCCCTGGCTACTATCACAGACTTTGATTCTTATCGAGCAGGTTTCAGGTTATTTTGTGAAGCACTTCATAGTTATCAGCAAACAAGATTGCCAGCATCTGTTCCAGGCACATGCCCAAATTACAACACACTCCAATAATGAACCCTGAATGATATAGTACTATGGGAGCTGAGTCTCAAAAATGCCTTGTCTTTAATACGCAAGCTTATTTCACTTGCAGTGATTTCCCACATCTTCCTACTCTATGTTATAGCAAGGAATCTCTTTACTGTTTGAAACTCCCAGCAGTCCAATAGTTTTATAAACAGTTACAGAAACAGTAGCTGCTATTCCTGAACCAGAACAGCCAGTTATTACTCATATCCTTCACCTGGAGGCTTCTTCTACATTCTCCAAATATTTCACTTTCAAAAATTATGCTTTCACACTTCCATTTACAAGTGATACTCTGGTACTCTGAGGACTACTTTACACTGCAAAGTGAATGAATTTACCAGTTCATATTCCACTAATGTCTACCCTGACATGAGGAACTTCTTTAATAAGTTTTCAATAGAGCTGAAAACAAATTTGAATTTTAAGTCTTCTGAATTATATAAGGAGATAAGCCTCTCTTACCAGGCATACTTTCCTTCTGTACATTCAATTTTTGTTCTTCATCTAGATACTGTCCTAAAATACCAAATATTTGGTTAGGACATCAGCATTATCGTATCCATGCTCACACCTGCTTTAAATTTATAATTTGTCATAAACAGTTCAGGTTTTTTTCTACCCACTTAGCAAGCTGCCCCTCAAGAATCCCAAACCATAAAAATCAATTGAATAGAAATAATGAAAAATAAGACTAAAATGTTCTCATTAAAATGTAATCACATTACATTAAAATGTAATCACAACTACAAGGTTATGCAATTAATTTTCTAAGGAAAACCTGGACTTCTCTGATAATGACATACCACCTCCTTAAGACACTAGTACGCTTATATATTTTTTTGAGACTGTAAGGACTGATTTGAGTGTTCAGCTTATGAGAATTTTGTCATGCAAGCAGGTTAAAACTAGAGAAATGGCTGTCAATGTGTGAAAAGGGAAAATTGCATTGCATTAACTATTGCAAACTTGCCTTTCTCATTTAATTTGTTTTTTTCTGTGCATAAAAATAGTTTAGCAATATTATTTAGCAAAACAAGAGGCTCCTGCAAAACTCCCTATCCTAAAAGGAATGGAAAAATATCCATTTCCATATAGCCTTAGCTGCTACAGAAGAAATCCTGACCCCACTGACTTACTATCTGCTTTTAAATAATCCCCTTCTCTTTGGATTCAGTTTCTGAATTACAGGGTCCAGTTTATCACAAAATGCTTGTCAGACACTTCTTCCAAGATTTCAACATGCATTAGGCTATATTAGCAGGATGACAAACAGACCTGGAAACCCTCTGTTGATCAAGTTGTGCTGAAAATTTCACACCTGTCTTTGTTTTCCTTCGTTCTCTTTACTTTTTCATACCTAGCCACCAACCCAAATAGCATCCAGTATATCCCCAGTATGATGCTCTGTCAAAGCTTTTCCATACAGAGTCTTTCAGTTTCTGAGCTGCTTTGCACTGTTGTTGCCTCAGACAGAAAGCAATGCTTATATGTCACATGTAACTGGCAGAGATGAAAACCACATATTAAACTATTTCTTTACTTTGATTTGTGAACAGGAACAGTAATTTGAATGAATGAATGAATGAACAGCTTTAATCTACTACACAGCTGCTGATGCAAAAACTCTTTTCAAAAATTAGAGAAACAATGCATATACAAATATTGCCAGAAACTGAAAAATGTTAAATAGGAATAAAGTGACAAGTAGCTTGCAACTTCAGCAGGCAGATTTACATTGTTGTTAAATCTCTTTTGATAGTATTACACAGGGCCACAATTCAAAGTTTTTAAACACATGCTGTACTTATTTCTATGGAAACTAAAAGTTTTTCTTTTATTTAGAGCTTCACACCAAACAAACCTTACAAAATCCATATAACCTATTTCAGAAGGAAAAGTGCCCCATTTTCACAGTCACTTATCACATCACACCAGAAGTTCTTTCATACATCCAAACTACACACCTCACCAGCTAAACTCCACAGTAAATGAAAGGAAAAGCTCGTGGCATTGCCTTGGACACTAAACAGCCTGCGGCCAAGGGTATGAATAAGGACTCTGGATTCATAAAGCTGACTCTTCAAAAAGCTCTCATCTGTGTACACAATCACCAACCCCATGACCAGTATGTGCACACCTACACACAATTACAGGCAGAGCAGACCAATCAAGAACACACCAGTGACTTGAATGGCTTGTTCTCAGGTACCAGGATCACTGCTCCTCTTTTGAGAAGAAAATTAACTGATCATCATATTAAAAAAAGGCATGCAACATTCCCATTATGCATCATCCAGAGAAATACTTCTGTTTGAGTGTATTTTGAAGGAACATTTAGAAGTTGGCCCCCAATGCAAAACCTTTTACTGTTCCTTGAAGTGAAGTAGGATCATTTTCAGATGTAATCACAAAACTGTCAGCATGTATAAGGGAATGAAGATATTTTAATTTTAAAATCATGCACTGACAAAAATAGAAAAAAACTTCACACACAGGCTATGAGTATTTGTCTGAAAGTATCTGCTGTACATTCTTTGTTGCAATTGCATGGTTTTGCATTTATTCTTATTTGTATGGACACTTTAAACTCTTTGACTTTTCTTAGGAAGCTAAGTAATCTAGTTCTATTCAAACAAAAGCTAAAGGTAATTTACTTATTTATTTGTTTACTTAAAAGCTGTTTGGTTTCTTCTAAAGAACTCTGTAAGGGAAATTTTCCAGACATCTGCCTTAGAAGAGTGGCTGACTTGGGGTGCCATGAACTAAAAAGCAACTTCTCAAACCAGGAAAGCTTCAGAAGTTTCTGGCAAAATGAAACAAACAAAACTGACACCAAGGAAAATAGCTAATAACAGAATTGAGCTGTACCTAGTCTGTTGGTCTTCCAACTTCACAGGCTTGGCTATCAATTCAAGAATTCAACCCCACTTAGTTTTTACCTCTTGATTGCTGACAAACATCTATCAGAAGGCAAAAGAAGTGCCTCATGAATACCAAAGTCAGACTCAGCTGTTTGAAACAAGGAAAGCCAACCCCTCTGCATCAACCACCTCTCTGGAGCTCCATTAGTCCCAACACTGTCAATGTGGTTTCAAACTGTGACACTGCCCAGAGAAACTGCAGAATACCTCATCCCTGGAAGTGTTAAAGGCCAGGCTGGATGGGGCTTTGAGCAACTTGGGCTAGTGGAAGGTGTCCCTGCCCATGGCAGGGGAGTTGGAAATCAATGATCTTTAAGGTCACTTGAACTCAAACCATTCTACAGCTTTATGAATACACCTCAAGTATTTTTAACTAATCCTTTACTTAAATCTAACTTCTAGGAATTTTTTTTTTGGAAGCTTATGCTTTTCAAGTTAGTCTGAAGCTGATCTTTTCTAATATTAAGAACAGCACACTGAATAATGCAGAGTAATTTCAGGACAATGTTCATTGTCACGACAGAAGCATACCCAGGCCACTTCTGCAGTGACACACACAGGAAGGTGGGCAGCTCCAGAGGACCAGGGCATGGGTCCCAGCAGTGCAGGGAATACACTAATTTTGCTTCTCTACTTGCAACTTCTTTTATGATTGGTACCAGTCATCAAATTCATGACAGATAACATCTTTTCACTGAGAGCCATTCCCCTCTGCAGTCTTTACAAAAGCTTAGATGTGTCATGAGAATCCTCTCATGCTTCTTTTTGTTTTATTCATGCCAGTGTTCAACAGATGGAAAATACCAAAAGCTAATTAAGGTAAGCAGGCACTAAAGGATATTCAAGCTATTGCACTAACCAAAAGGAATTAAAGTGTCAGGTTTTGAGTCATAATTTACAATAGAAACTTCTCCTTCCATATCTAAATAGTGCTTTATTTTTGAAAGGCAGGACAGCTAATATGAAAAGTATTTCTTTAATAATGTTGGATTTAATTGCATAAAGTAAAGTGCATTTCGCACTCTTAAATTATGGATTACAGTCATCTTCTTCAGCTGAGCTATGAGATCATACAGTGCATTAAATGTTAATTAGGATATTTTCTTTCAGTTTCTCCATAAATTTAAGGACATGGGAATGAATTCTGTGGAACAACTTGGGGCAAAACTCTCTTCCCTTTTATCTAGGATGAAAATGACAGGTATAGTAGCAGTGCACTTGAACAGCATTTTTTTCTGACTAAACACTGTGTAAAATTGAAACTGACTTTAAAAAATTCTCTGATTCAGAAAACATGCCAGGAAAATATTTGAAATACTTTGATTACCATGGTTATTGTATTTTTTAAAAAGATTTTTTTGATTTTTTTTTTTTTTTTTTTTTTTTTTTTTTTTTTAAAAAAATTTTTTTTTTTTTTTTTTTTTTTGTGAAGCACAAAATGCATTTCTGATGGCTTAGTTGAAGTCACATTATCTTAATGGAACTCTTTAGTAAACACAACTGCAAACTAAAGATGTGCCAGCCTCATAATATTTTTTTTAAAATGCCATTTATCTTTGCTCCAGACTCTTCTGTTTTAAGTGACAAAAGACAACATAAGAAAAAACATGGCAAATAGTCTAAATTAATACCACATTATACAGCTAGACCACTGCCAAATCAGCTCAAATAATGCTTTGATAAATTTTTAAGGACACTGATTAGACGTTTCACACCTCACTTTTAAACACAGCAATAAACCTGAGACAGTCATTCAAATATATTGACAATGACTTTCAAACCCTTAGAAAACCAGAAGAGATACAGAGGTTAGATACTGAGGTCCTTTCCTCAGTAGGTTCGGTGGGAAACGGAGGTATTTCAACAGGGTAAAATGGCACAAGGGGATTAGAACAATCAGTTGTACTAAAAGCAGTGCTGAAGCATCGTAGCCAAAGCCACACACTACACTGCTGGTAGAATTGATTTTTACATGTCCACCAGGTTAACACCAGGTTATCTCAAAAGCCAGAGCTGAAAAAATGGGACATATCTCATAAATCACTGTAACTGTCAATTAGCAATCAAAGCTGGTGAAGTAGTTGGCAGTAGCAAGACAGCCATCACCTTGGATAACTAAGGCAGATGACCAGGACTGATAAACTGATACTCTAAAAAAACCTAAAAATATGCATATCTGAAAATTATATATACTACTTACATGCTATTACTTTAAAAGCAAAAAGAACCCATTCCCGTCTCTCAGTACCTTCTTTAGAACTACAAATTATCCAACTAGTGTTAATGAGATCAGTCTAATAAGATTTTATAATGGATTTTTATCTCTACTGTTGCAATAGTATTTCAAGGAATTTATTTATTGCACAGACAATTGTATTTGATGGTTTCTACAAAGATGCTTTAAATTTTGAAGTAATTTTTTTGGTATGACTTTTAAAGGAAAACTAAGTATAAGCATACATATTTGATTATTAGGGAGTAAATATTATCCATGTAATAAAAATACACAGATGTTCCACCTGTCAAAAATAATACAGTCTAAAAGCTATAATTAAGTGCCTAATAGCCTTAGGTAGAGCACTACTTACAAATTCAGAATCCGTTCTCCCAAGAATAATGAATATTCCTATAAATGAAGAAGACTACAGATGATAAAGTAAGCCTTAATGAAAAAAAAAAGAGTACTTGTTGATTATTCATAGAAAATGTGGACTTTATCATTTGCTATAGTCAGAAATCTGTACATTTTTTCTGCTGAAACCACCAATGCTTCTTCACCATAGTGCTTCATTACTGTGTTATGTTTCACTGACAAAAAATGATGGTTTCTTTTCCTTTTTTTAATCATTAGCTGTCTGCCTTTGAATTTTGTAGTATATCTTTACAGTGACTTTGTAAGGTCTTCACATTCTTGTATTCTTTTGACCGTAACTGAGTTCTGTGTTTACTAATTCATTTTTATTTGCAGCTGCCAGATGCAAAGATGTTAGCTACACTCAGGAGACACTGACATGTGAATTCTTGAAATGTAGAGGTTACAATTTTCCCTTTAGCAAATTACTGAATGTTTCATTTTCAAGAAATGTGAGTCCCAAGGCAAAATGAGATTATTAGACTAACTTACTTCTTTCAAAATAAGAACTTAATAGTCAACATGCAGCTTTTTACTTCTAATAATCTTAGCTAGCTAAGTTTAGTTCATGTAACTTCTGGTTAAAACAAAAGCAGAGTGCAAGGGAACAGAGTAAGCTTGGCCACCTCATTCTGTCCTGTTTCGGACTTACAAACTGACAGACCTGTTAAGATGATTCTTCTGGTTGAGGATGAAGCTGCAAAGAGGAATGGAGTGAATGTTAGGCTCCTGTCAGAGACTGGAAATAGTTCATGCTTCAAACATTGATAGAAAGTATTGCTCATTATAAAGAAGCTACAACCAAAGAACCTGAAGACTGGGACTTAGAATGGAAAGTCAAACTGCTGATTAGACAAAGGGAAACCCATTGCTCAATCATCTCAGGCTCAGGGAAAGGTTTGCATCCACCAAAAGCCACCAGCTGTGCTGAGGAGCATCCTCTGCTGAGTTTGGGGTGAGGGCAGAGCACAGCTCACAGGAGCCAGGTTTGGGGTGGGGGCAGAGCACAGCTCACAGGAGCCAGGTTTGGGGTGAGGCAGAGCACAGCTCACAGGAGCCAGGTTTGGGGTGGGGGCAGAGCACAGCTCACAGGAGCCAGGTTTGGGGTGAGGGCAGAGCACAGCTCACAGGAGCCAGGTTTGGGGTGGGGGCAGAGCACAGCTCACAGGAGCCAGGTTTGGGGTGAGGGCAGAGCACAGCTCACAGGAGCCAGGTTTGGGGTGGGGGCAGAGCACAGCTCACAGGAGCCAGGTTTGGGGTGAGGGCAGAGCACAGCTCACAGGAGCCAGGTTTGGGGTGGGGGCAGAGCACAGCTCACAGGAGCCAGGTTTGGGGTGAGGGCAGAGCACAGCTCACAGGAGCCAGGTTTGGGGTGGGGGCAGAGCACAGCTCACAGGAGCCAGGTTTGGGGTGAGGGCAGAGCACAGCTCACAGGAGCCAGGTTTGGGGTGGGGGCAGAGCACAGCTCACAGGAGCCAGGTTTGGGGTGAGGGCAGAGCACAGCTCACAGAAGCCAGGTTTGCACAGACTCCCCCTAACTGAGGGAGGATGAAGAGGTTTCAGGTGTGTGGGGTAACCTCTGGCCAGAGGCACTGAACACCCATCCTCCCTTACACAAACTGGCCCAGCTGTGGATCCCCAACCCCACAGGCCACATCCACAGGACTCTCACGTGAGAGGCAGCTGAGGGGGAGTCACAATCCATCAAAGACCCCCCAAAGTGCTGGGCCTTGCACCCCAGGGCTGCACGTGATGGAACAGACCCAGAGTCTGCTGTAAGAGACTGTCCCTTCCCGCAGGGGGACATGCCTGGACATTGACACCTGGCTCGAGGGGATAAAAACCCATGGGATTCTACACCTTTGGGGGAACCTTCACCACCACAAAGAGCAGCTGGAGCAGCTGGAGAGGATCAACAGAACATTGTTGGGACCCATGGAGTGGTGATATTTTCCTTATTCTGTCCCTGTGACTCTTTCTGTCCCCCCCTCCCTATTTTCTACTCCTTTCCTCTTTCTCTCATATTTACTATACAATAAAATCCATATTATTGTCACTGGCATATGGTCTCATTTGCACCTTAATCTGGGCAGAGGAATTTCTAAAGAACCTTAATAACAATTGGATCATAACAGCTCCTTTGCGAGCCACTAATGGTGAGGAATAGCACTGGTAGCATTTTGCCAGGTTAGTTCGTGGACAAATTAAGCAGTATGCCAAGCAGGGAACATTCTTTCTGCTGGCTCAGTTTTCATGCAGAAGGTCAATTACATGTTGCCATGTGCAAACTGAAAGGAGTTGATCAGTCAAGCAAAATACATACCTGAACTTCAACCCCCTGACAAAGACATGTTCCCCACTGAACCCATCGAACAGCTCATTTGTAATCCTTACTTACTGCTGGTGTACCAGATGGGGCATAAGACGAACTATTGCATTGCTCAAAAAAACATGCAAAAATATATCAGGTCTAGGGTAAAAACTGCTTTGGATATTTAATATTGTCAACATGAACAAGATCTTTAGTCAGCGGTACTACGATGCAATCTCCCTTCCTCAGAAAGGAAATTATGAGTTCTTCTGAAAAAGAGGGCTTTTGAGTCATGCACATTCATGTAATAGTAGTCTGCCCTGAAGTACATGCACAGGCATAATCCTTTATAGACTGAACTTGTAAAAATCAAGCTAACTGGTAAAATTTGTATGCAAAGTCTGAGGTGACAAATCAAGCAGTGTACACTCAATAGAATACCTTTTCCCCCAGAAGTCAAAATTTTCTTCACACCTACAGCAGATTATACTGCTAGAAAAAACAATAACTCCTGTCTATTCTGCCTGCACTCCCTACCTGCAGGTTGTCCTCAAAAGCCAAAACTGCATATACATGTTTAGGGTCAAATATGTGTAACCAAGGGCAGTAACAGTGCACATACAGAAAAAAGGTCAGTTGTGAGAAAGTACTGACAACTGCCAAATACTCTTTAACAATCATGTAAATACACAGAAACACATAGAAATTTCAGACATAATTATTTCTGGGCTTAATAATTCAGTGTATGGCATTCTCAAACTCTTGTTGCCATTTCTGAGAATGTGCATTGTTAAAAATAGAAGAAAAAAATTGTTCGAATTAAAAGACCATCAAAGGAAAAATAGACTATCAAGTAACTGAATTATTATTTTCCTATTTTCTGCTCATAAACATTGACAAAATGCAGGTATCCAACATGGACAATGATAAATACATTAAAAAGATGTAAAGAGAAAGAGCAAACTAATCCGTCTGCTGACTGGTGAGAACCCTCGAGCACGTTGGTATAAGCCGGCTCATGTCACCTTACTGCTCTCCTCAGTTACTCACTAGGAGCCTGTTGCTGCATTTTTTTGATTCAGCAGAGCTAAATAATTCATCAGGGCACAGGCCTGTGATGCAGGCCAGACTGCAGGCATCAGGCCAAGACCAAGGTCGCCATGGAGACCTACATGCAGCTTCATCTCCCTCCCTTGCAGAGAAAGCCTGTGAAAAACGGCATCAGCTGAGCAGCCGTGCTCATTTCAGCAGTGAACAATAGGTATAACCAAAGAAGAAAAGGAAAAAAAAGAAGAAGCAGCAAAATAAGGATATAAAAGCATCTGCTGTAGCTGTGTTGAAAGACTTAAATGACAAATGAGTCATTAAGCAATTCCTATTTGGACTGCCACAACTATTATTTTACATGAAAGAAGTACTAACCCCCCCATTATTAGTAAGAGCTATTGCTGCTCTTCAAACAAATAGATTATCCTATACATTGCAGTCGGAAAATTATTAAAGAGAGATTTTCTTTAGAATTCATTTTTGTTACTAAAATAGATTTGGAGGGGGAAAATGAAATCCTAACACAGAAATAAGATTTATTGCTTAGACTTTTTTTACCCTCTTTTGTATAGTTTCTGTCGAATACTGATTTTCAGAGTTCTCTCATGACTCTTTAAAAAGACAGGCATATTTATTATCAAACACAACAAAATAGCAGTCAAAAATGGAATAATAATATTACATCAAAGACAAAAAATGCTTTTGAATTGTGTTTATTGAAGGCTTATTTCTTACTAAATGTTTCTCATTAACATGAAACCAGCATTTTCATATGCTTTATGAATGAAAAAAATGAAGGTATATTCTGATGTATTTATAGTACATCAGCTTAACTTTATAATCATTATTCTTTCCCTTTTTTCCTGCTGTGTAGTGCTGTTCCTTGACTATCTTGTTCTCCAGGCACCTGTGATTAAACATCACCATATTTTATTACCCAAAGCCACCTCTAAAGCAAGAGCCTGGTCACGGATTTATTAGCTATATAGTGAATAAACGTTAAGAAACTGAATTCTGCAACCTTTTAAACATCTTGATTCTTTCTTTTTTTTCTCACTTGTAAGCCTGTTTATTCCAGAAAACATATAAAACCTCCCTCTAGCACATGCCCACATCCTCAAGCTTACACATTTATTGGAAAAAGTGATTCTGTGGAATGCTGACATCACACTAATACAGCATAGTACTATATATATAGTCTTTGCAAGCCACAGCGAGCTCTCTATAGGTGATTATGGGAAAATTTACAGTATGAGACCACAAGTACATAAGTGAGAGGACCACATGACTTCTGTGTGCTAAACCTGAAAACAGAAGGAGAGTATCTCTGACTGCTTATCCTGGAAGGTCTTACAGAGCCTCCCACTGCCTGCCATGCACACCCCTGTTAGAGTCGAAGAACCTGTGTTTATTATGGACCAATTCCTTTTTTTTTTTTTAAATTTTATAACTGTTAATCCCACCTTCTGGTTAGGCTCAATGTTTTCTCGCAATATTCTTGTCCATCTCTTCTCCTTACAGATTTTTCATTTACTTAACACTGTAGTCAAAGTACAGGAGAGCTGAGTGGAAATAATCCACCTCTTCTGATTCTCAATACTCCTACAGAGATTGTCCACGTTCAAATTAAAGTTCATGAGCAGAAGTTCCACTACATTTTGGAATAGTGTCCCCACTGGCAATCGCATGTATGTAAGCCATACAGAATTTGAGACCAGATTCTACTGAGGTAAAGCTCATAGACAAAAATTAAAAATTAGTGCAGCTCTTGAAAAAAAAAAAATTTTGTGTAGTTCTTGAAAAATATCTGAGGAGTTAAAAGTCAGGCAACCCCTGATCTCAGGACCACCAACCCACACACCAAACCCCACCCTATCAACATATTTCTTTTGTCTTTGCTCTTACTATTAAGGAGGCAAAAGAACTAAAAAAAATACCTTTTCATGTTACCAAGAAGACATATTTTTAAGAGTCATATATTGGCATGAAACAAATCAGAAATCTGACTCATCATTGCATATTTTCTGGGCAGAAGGCACGTGGGACATCTTTTCACTATTTCATCACACCAAAAACAAGAGTTCCCTTGTCTAGAAAGAGACTGTTAAATCACAAAAAAACCCCGCTGCTGATGCTCTGACACACTTCAGGCAGAAAATTAAAACAAGTATAGTCCCTTTGCTCAATTATGAAATGCTAAAAAACCCTGAAGTTTAAAGCCTTGCAGCTCAGATATGGATAGCATGATCTGTTGCTGGAGGACCAAAGGCCACTTCAGGAGACGAAGACCTCTGAGGGGAGTTTTCATTCTTGATGATCTAACGGCACCCTTCTAAGCCAGCTGGCCATCACATTTATTTTCCATTGGCTTTGACAGGTCTTGGTTTGCTTCCAAGGCTGCACATAGAACAGCCTGGTTATCATGGATCTGGAGACCTCATTATGAATGTGTAAAAAGCCCAGACATGGTAACACAAACACCAGGAAGTGTTGGACAGCGGAGGAAATGTGCTGATGATTTTGATGCCCACACTGATTTAAATGGACTAGAAGAGATTTCATTTTGAATCACAGAATATTTTGAGCTGGAAGAGACCCACAAGGATCATTAAATCCAACTCTTAAGCGAAAGGCCTGTATGGGGATGGAACTCCCAGCCTTGGTGGTGTTAGCACCATGCTCTAACCAATTGAGGTAATCTATTCCAGAGCCAGGCCTTTTATCTTCTCCTGAACATACACAGCTTGTAAAAAAAAAAAAAAGGTTGTTATATACCTGCCTTAAATTTTTCTACTGTCCTGTGAATATTGCACTTACAGCCCTCCAAATCCTCACTGATGTAAGTAAATCTCTTTACTAAAAACTGTTACTTGGAAAAATAAAAATATATAATAGCTTAATTTCTTTTATTTCTAGCATGTGCAAATATATAGCATAAATGAGAGTCTTGTTGACACATTTTTCCTTTAGAACACAGCATAAGTGGACATGGGCAAAAATATAGAAAGAAAAATTACCATGAAAATTTGCTAGAAAATGTAACAGACGGAGTCAGTGACTACTGAGGCTATATGTCAAAACAAAATTAAAATAAATCACATTTCCTGATATACAGCTTCCTTTTATGTTATCATGATCATGTGGGACATAGAAGATACAAGAAATGGGTTCTTCGGACTTAGTTTCCAGCTACTGGGCTGCTCTTCCAATCTTCTCTGGACAGGAGTCCTATAGCAGACACAGATGTTATTTAAAGAACCCGGGATTCTCTTAACACAGAAGAGGGTAAAGAAATAGTTATTTACATGAGGTGCATTAATTTTCACCTTGTCCCAAAGCAATTACTTCTTTCTTCTTTATGCTTCCAGGGGAAAGGAAATATGGGGTAGAATGTACAAGCCCTTATCTTCTGTCACAGGAAGCCACACCTTTAAAGAGAGGGAGGCAATTTTCTCCTTTCTTTATGGTTGCTTGGGTCTCTCCATCTCCACATTCCTTTAGCAACTCTTAAGCACTCTGATGCTAGTTATTTGATCCCCATTTCTTTTTATCTTGTGTAACCTTTGCAGATAGTGTGGCTTATGTGCTAGTGAACACAGGATTTTAAAGCTCATTAATAGGAGAATGTGTAACACTGTGGCCTGACACTGTTCTTCCAAAGACATTACTCACAATGTCTGATTCTGTCTCTTGTAGCAAGGTTTGGGCAGATTAACTGGCATCAGTTTTCTCATGTATATACCTGTGTCAGACTAACAAAAGCATCTAAGAAAAATCCCATTTGACAAAGAGTGCATACTTTTCTCAAAGGTCTGCTGAAGTGTCACAAGGCTGGAACAGCAGAAATGTATTAGCATCAAGCATGGTGTATTGTGGCTTGCTTTTGACCACAAAGAAAACGTTACCAAACATATCATATATGTTATCATATGATATATCATATTACCAAACATTTTACCAAACACATTACCAAACATATCACATATATATCATATACCTGAATTGCTATATATGAGGAAGCCTTCTAGAGCAAGAACTTTTGGATCCATACCATGACTCCTTTAACAACTTTACCACCACACCATAGTAACTGCTATGCCAGTGATAGATCCATAGAAATCACTGGGGATGGAGGGCATTTGCGAAATGGGATAATTAAGCAAAGAGTGATCACATCTAGAGCGTTAAAGTAGTACAGACTAGAGACTCAAAAAGATAGGACTGTGGCAGAGTGATTGAAAAGAGTGTCTGGAACAATGACTAATGCTTTTCAGCATATATATACAAGGTTTCAATAAATGCCCTGTAAAATGCTACAGAAAGTGCAGAGATAATACTTTTACTCAGCATTATTATTGTTACGAGAATTTTTTTGATGATGTTTGTCAAGCATTTTGAACAATGACACGTTCATATGTAGCAATACAGAAATACAGGATGCAGACAGGACAGCTGACCCCAACTGACCAAAGAGATATTCCATGCCATTTAGTGTCATATTCAGCACACAGAGCTGGGAAGAAGGCATGGGGGGACATTCAAAGTTATGGCAAGTTCCCCAGTCACTGTCATGTGAGATGGAGCCCAGCTTTGCTGGGGATGGCTGAACCATGGGAAGTGATGAATACCCTGTCAGCTCTCCTCATCTGCACAGCTTTTGCTTTACCTATAGAACTGCTTTTTTCCCAAGCCACAATTTTTGTCGCTTTCACCCTTCTGACTCTTTCCCCCATCCTACTGTGAGAAAAGTGAGATGTGTAGGGCTCAGCTGCTTCCTTAGGTTAAGCCAAGACAATTGCTCAACAAAATGCTAGGCTGACTAGCAAAATGAAATACAGCAAAATAGACTTTAAAGTTAGGAAGGGATCTCCTCTAGATCTCTGTCCAAAAGAGTAAAGTGATGTATATTTGGATCTACTCATGCACATTTCTGTCTTGGATTTGGGGATTTGGGGTTCAGGCATAGCAGCGTACAATTGTTGTTGGGAGTCCAATCAAGGCACAGCACAGGTAGAATCAATAACTTTCAGGATATCTGTGTTTCACTCCGTACTTTAGAACAGATACATCTTTCATATCACAAACAGTATCACAGACCTATACACCACTATAGTGACATGAGTATCTCACATACTTTAAAAGAAACACTTCATTTGGTCCTTGGCTGAAGACAGAAGCAGTAACACTGCTAATGCCAATGGAGTGGCAGTGGTGCAATCCATCTCATGCTCTACTCATCCACAGGGAAAGGAACTGCAAATAATTTGTCCCAGGAGCAGTTCAAGCAAAAAGGTTAGGTTAAAGTAACAATATTTACACCTTGTTCTGCTGGTGATCATTCAGATCAGAATAAAAAATTTAAGAGAGGATAATTTTAAGTTGGTGCAGAAACCATGTTCTCATTCTATATCATGATGGGATACAAGAAAAATATTTCTAGTGATGTGGTATATATCTGCCTGGTGGATATAGATAAATTAAACATATTGATAATAATTTGCCTCATTTGTAAGTGGCTTAAACTTAGGCACTACTTTCAAAACTGCCAGACACCTTATTGGAAAGATTCTTAATTAGGTTTCCCCGTCTCAAATATCTGTGTTGCTTCACTTGATATTTCCTTGCATTTTAACATTTTCTAAATAAAATAAAAGAAATAGGTCATAATGACCTGAAGATAACTTTGTCAAGTACATGTGATACATTTCTGGAAAATTATCAGCTATATTATCATTCTGCAAGAAATACTCCCCTGAATTACAGCCACCCCGCAGTCTGCAGCATTCAAGCTACAGCATTGATAAGAATTAGTAAGAGCTAATCCTGTGAGCAAAGTAATATGAAGCACTCTAGCTGGTGACAGGGGATTCACAGCTTCAGACATAACCCCTCCTACTTGAACTGAAAGACTTGTAAGAGAAGTGCTCCAGGTGAAACCACAGGCACACAGGGGTCCGAGTAAAATTCCTGTTATTTTCAGTCAGGACACAATTTCACTGTAGGGATTTCATTGTCACTAGTCTCACTGTATTTTCAATATCCTTTCTTCTACTTAGAATAAAGAAATTATGTTAAAAAGCAGAGAGAAAGAACCATATATTATATGGTAATAACTATATTTACATAAAGAACAAAGGAGGATCTGAAAAACTGCAATCCAATAACCGACTTCACTTTTAGAATAGAAATTGCAAATATTTTCCATGGCCTCATTTACAAACTTTAAAACAGTATGCAGCATAGAACAGCCAGATCAACTTAAATTCATTGAGAAAGAACAAAAACAAAATGAGCAACACTGTATGTATTGCTGATATGACAGACTATAAATTTTACACAATGAACATTTTATTTGCCTCAGTTTCAAATCAGTTAATGCTGCATCATACAGCAGTTTCACCTACAAGGTCAGACATTAGAGAAGTTGCTCACAGAGATTAAGAAGTAGCTTTCAAAACAAGAATGGAGGGTGTCAGATCAAGAGAAAACATTTGACTTGTGTAGGAGTAATAAGCCCAGTAGGTATCAATAGCTTGATTTTGTTTACGCAGTTTATACTGAAAGCAGTATTTCACAGCCTATCAGAGCAGGCTAATAATATCAATGACAAAAAGCCATTCTGGGCTTTCTCCTTTCAAGATGCTGACTGGTCTAGCTTTCCTAAACACAGTTGTCTATAGCACGCTTTAGACCAAGTCTAAAGTCCTCTGCCATGTACCAGGCCAAGGTTTATAAAAAGAAATGGAAAGGAATAAAGCAGAGGAAGACTCTAAGCATTACTCTGAATGTGATTTTAAAGGATAATATTGCTACATCATTGCTACTACAGCTCAGAGGGCTGCTAGCACATAAAACAAGTTGATATCCCAGATCAGTTCCCAAAAATATAGTACAGATCAATTCTCAGTGGCATTCTTCCTTGACAGTCTTAGGAAGTACCAAACAGTCATGAGCCTTGGAAAGCTCTTTTGACTTACCTCATCTTCAGCAGAGGAGACTCCGGGAACTGGTTTTTTCTTTTCCCTGAATCATATCCCACATACAAATTGTGTCACCAGCACATAACTGTCCACATGCCTCAAAGGGCCTTTGGTTGTCTCTCCAAAGAGGGACACATTTTCCAGCAAAATTTCATCCACTGTGAGACTTTACCCCGAGATAACAGCCAGACTGCGAGGTGACAATGTAACATTTGCATCATCCACAATCTACAATCTTAATGGAATTTACAGGGTACTGCAAACATACAAACTGTAGGGAAATGTTTCTCTAAAGCCAGCTGTGTAGGTCATGATCAGAGGGAACAATGTTTTTGCTTCAGCTGATTCTATTCTTTCGCCTCCACGCTTAGGTGCTCCTTCTATCCCTAGAGAGATCCTTTGTGGGACTACAGCTGAAGAGCTGAATCTAACCCAATTAATACAATCTAAGTGCAATTTCTGAACTGATTATCTCCTTAGTTTCTTCAAAACTGAAAGCCACACTAGCCACTGCTTTTCTGACATATTACAGTTTGTTTATCTTTATTTTTTTTTAAATTCCTTACTTGCTGTCTCCTTTCTACACAACAAATGTTTTCCGAATTGTAGGACAGAAATGGGGTGGCTGACTTAAAATACCCTCTATTGTAAATATATACAGTTAAAATAATGTTCAATTTCACATTTGCATTCTTGAACAAGTAGAATCCCTATAGGCAGGTTTTCCAGAGGCCATCCTCTGACTTTCAACTCCTGATCCATGACATGAATTCAATCAGTATGGTAATTTTGAAGTTTCAGTTTATATTGTCAGCAGTCAACTGTCTGTAGTGTTGTGTCATCCCCCCTTCAAACAATTTTCATTGAGTATGTATCAATCACAGGCATTTTTCACATGAAAATATTATCTAAGCAGTCAGCTACTAAGCAGCCCTACCTTGTTAAATTTCACGCATTTCAATCAAAGTGAAATAAAACAAATGAAACAAATAAATGAAACAACAAAATAAATGAAAAATGGACCAGATTACATAAGAGAAGGGAGGATTTATATTATCTAAATACTCATCTAAAAATTCACTTGTATTATTTAAATACTACTATCTAAATTAAACTCCTTAGTTCACAAATTAATGTTGGTTTATGACTAAAAGTACATGTCACTACTGATATTGGTATTTTGATATGCTGCTTTTGAGTTTCTAATCCTGAACCTCTGTGACACTGGTCATACCTCACTTACAACACTATTTTTCTCTTATAGATGCTACAAAATACCAAATCAAGAGTATAAAGTCACACAGTTTAAAAGCAGTAAAAGCTGTTTTCCTTTTCCTATTGGAAAAATTGCAACACCTATAAAAATAAAAGCTAAATTTCAAAACTACCCAGTCCCTGCAGCTACAAAAAATTAGCATCTAAATCTTAGAATGAAACAGGTGTCTCCTGCTGTAGGGATGCACAAGGTCAGCCAGTTAGCTACTGTGAAAGAGTTTAAAGGTGTCATGCAAATTGTGTAATGTTAACAGTCATCATATAATGAAAAACAGTGTTTGTCAGCAGTTAGAAGTACTTTGACCTTTTGAAGTAGCAAGTTTTAACAGGAGCAAAAATAGCAACAAACACAATTGTGAAGACAATCAAAACTGAAAAGAGGTATGAAGTAAGCAGTGGCTAGTGTTAGACAGCTTTCATGTTAAACTTCTGGAAAGCTTCTTGAAGACTTGCCTTACTGTATGAAATGAAAATATTCTGTCTCTTCTTTAACTGGGAATTTCTCATTCTTGTTTCAAAAAGAAAAAAAATGTGAACCAAAGAGCTCAAAACGAAGACAACCAAAAATATTCCAAAAGCCTTTTTTTTATGATTTTGAAACAAGTCTGGTTGATTCCACAAGCATTATTTACAATTTTCAGCATTGAATTAAATGTCGTTGGAAAAAAACAGACTTTCACACATGGTGACTGCTGAAAAGTGTAAATGACAAAAAAGCAATGAAGCAGAGGACTGTGTTGATGCAATACAGCCCACATTTTCAGCCTAATACAATAGCTATAGAGCCCTTAAGGTAGACACACTAATGCAGAAGAATAAACATTACAGTTAATGACTGTCAGTAGAGCTATCAGACTTTCTGAATGAGGAAATTACTGCTAGACAGAGTACAGAAAAAGGAAGGAATCTAGTCCATTATTGTTGATGAGTAAAGTTATCCTTTGCAAGCCCCCTCATTAAATAGTAAAATCCCATCTCAAGTTAACTTTTTCTTCTCTGCATGACCCCACTACCACTCTTTTTGGAAAGTGGTTCAAGAATACCACCCCTCTAATGACTTTGAACTTTCTTCTAACTATAAGATGCATCTTATGTGTAGATAGTGTATCTCCACTTCTTTTTGTACCAATTTCATCCCTTATACATAGATTAAGCCTATGGATTTTCACACCAATATTTATCCTAAATATTTAATAAATATTCATATTAAATATATATTGTAATATATTTCTATAAATTCCCATCCTGGAGAGGAGAAGGCTTCAGGGACCTTCTAGGAGGATTCTGATACCTAAAGGGGTCTACAAGAAATCTGGAGAGGAACTTTTGAGATAAGTATGTACTGGTAGGACAAAGACTTTAAAATGAAAGAGGGCAGGTTTAGATTAGATATCAGGAAGAAATTTTTCACTGTACCAGTGAGACACTGGCCCAGGTTGCTGAGAGAAGTTGTGGATGCCCCATTCCTGAAACCTTCCAAGGCCTGGTTGGATGACTTTGAGCAGCCTGGTCTACTGGAAGGTGTCCCTGCTCATGGTAGGGAGGGTTGGAACTAGATAATCTTAAAAGTCCATTCCAACCCAAATCATCTTGTGATTTTATGATATACATAATTTTAATTTACTCAATTAAAATGTTTAGTAATTCAGTACTTTTCAAACAGCCTGGTGTAAAACCTTTGACATAATGAAATTAATGGCACAATCTCACCAATTTCATAAAGTTAGAGTCTCATCCAAATTTCCCAATGAAGACCAGATATTTTATTAGGCTAATAAGTACATAAGTAAACAAATAACAGCTAGGTAAAAGAAAATAATTAAATATGGATCGATTCCCTTTCTTCTTCCTGTCTCTAGTTTCTTATCACTAAAACATAGATAGTATATGAGCTTCAAGAAAAAATAAAAAAAAAGCATGGACCAAAATTATAGTCTCCATCGCTATATAACTCTGAAGGGTCTTGACTTCTTTCAACAACTCTATGAATTCTTTATTTCAAATTTTAAAAAAGTAACCAATTTTTTTTTTTATTAGTTACTTCACCAAACACCATTACACAATATTCAGCCACACATTTAGCTACTATATTTCTAAAAGCAAGTTAAAACCTATCAAGCCCTCAGACTGCAGGACATTTAAAGTCCCTGTCTCCTTTTCTAGCTGTCAGGATAAAGCTAACAGGCACAATGAATTTCTATATTATATTATTGGAGATGGGATGTGAAAAAAGCTATAATTGCTTTAGGCTCCCCCACCCATTATCACTCGCTAACTTTTACAAAACATCACGGAATGTATTGTTCCAACATTTTAAAAGCTTAGTTTCACCTTAAGAATCATTTCCTCTGGTGCTGAAAATTTAGATAAGGAAGCGAATATTCATAAAGACATTAAAAACATCCAACTTTTAATGAAACAGAATCTTTATTTTGAGCAAAGTTAAAGAAAGTCCATACTTCTATAGAATCCAAATCTTTTGGTCCAAATTAAATTCACATCACCTCCTCAGGAAGATCTTGCATGTAGAAAAATTCTTTAATGTCTCAGTGGAAATGGCATCTAAGCAACTAATCTATGAAGAGCAATGATTATATCTTTATCTGACTTCTAAGACAAAAGGAGAATTCACTCGACAGTCAGGAAAAATGATGGAATTATTTACAAAAGACCTAAAACACTGTTTTATCTCTAAATGAGCCTGTGAGTGCAAAACAAGAGTAGAGATATATATTATAAAGGAAGCTCTTCTGGATTAAAAGACAGCACATATATGACTCTTTCTTCACAAATGCAGACTTAAAAATCCACAGCAGATTTAGTCTCTCTCTAATTACATGAAGCAGAAAGCTCATTTAAAAAGTACGTCAGGTAGCACACCCAAGTATTTCAAATTTTGGATTAACAAATTAAGTAAATAAGCAAACTTATAAATACAAGCTTGTCAGTTACACTCCTAATCTGACAGTTAATATTACAGTTTTGAAGACCTAAAGCAAATAGTATAAATAAATCAATGAAATTACATACCTGCCTAGATGAGATCTAAATTCTGGTACTAACACAGAAATGCAAATTTCTGTTGACTTAATCCCCTTTTGCTTTACATAACAAAAGTACTTGAAAACAAGATAATTATTCTTGAAGGCCTAGAGCTCTTATCCAAAGAAATTATTAAAATTTCATTTTTATCTTCTTGGGGATTGTCTACCAGGCAATAGGCACTTAGTGAGCTTCTATTCTTCTAAAATATATTTTCTTACTGTTTGCTTTTTAAAAAAATGCTTAACATTCTGTTTTCTCCCCTCAAGGATGACAAATAGCTGTTAGATGTTTGTAAGTTTAGGAAGAAAAGAGAGCCTTTAAAACCATTTAAGGTAAGACACCAAATAACAGAAGTAGCAAAGTTATAAAACCTGCCCTAAGTATTTGCTCTAAGTTAGGTAACGTGTTTTCCATGGATTTGAACAGGCTCAGGCCTGATCTTGTTACAGCAGAAGGCAAAACTGCCTTGTTACAGTAGAGAAATCTTGTGTTCTTTAAATCCCTAACTAAATACTTGGAATACATGAGATCCAAAGACGTAAGGTAGCGTTAACCTCTTACACTAAGGGATGGATATATTTAATAGTGTGCAGGGCATCAGAGTGATGGTAAAAATTGTAGTGACATAAGGATGGAGTTCTGTTCTTGGTTTTGTCAGGAGTACAGGTGTCTAGTGTGATCTGAAATGATCTACATTATCCAGGGGATGGGAGATGTATCACTGGACTTTTAGGAGGCCCATGATTCTCTGGAACAATATCTAGAGATCAAGCAAGTCAGACCATGGGACCTAAACAGCACCAGGTCCCTACACAAGTGTAATGAATCCCACCATTAGAGAGGGAAGGGCCTCAACCCCAAATTATGACATTTGAATGCCAGTGTCTACCTGGGGGAGCCCCACAGATATAGGTCTCATCACTCTCCACCAACTCTTAGAACTAGAAACAGGTTTTAGTTACCTAAATAGAAGCATCTAGAGTCATATGAGCTGACTTAAAAAACAGAGACTGGCTTCCTGTTGCTAGCCTAAAGAGGGAGCTTTTGTTGGTTCTATGTTATTTCTGCCAGCTTTGTGCACATCTTGGCCAAAGGCACCTTAAAAGGTGCTCAACACCCACATGTGAGCAACTTAATCACACTTCTGGTCAATACCAACAGGAGAGTTCAGAAAAATACTTCAAGTCACTCTGAAACATACATTAACTGGTGGGTTGAATTAGCATGTATTAACAGGTTGGTTGGATTCCTGTTTCATTGATTGCAGGCATCAGAACATTACTAATATATAGGGAACATGTACAGAATATTTGAACACTTAAATTTAAATACTGTTCTCTCTAACTGAATCCCTTTCCCCATCTACCCCTGCAGCTTGCACACTTGCAGAAAAATATACCTCACACAAATCATCCTGCACAGATCTCATCATCAGGATGCGTATGAGCAAAGAAACTCAACCTTCCCACACAAAATAACTTGAGATCCTCATTTTGCACAAGTTACATCATTTGCAAAGCATGGATATTGTGACTGCTCATATTTTCCAGAGTCATGGACATCTTTAAGTTTGTGTTTGCGACCATACTAATGGTATAATGTGGGAAATACCAAACTAACACTTTTTTACAGAGCGTAGTATCTAGATATCCATTACACTCCTACTAGTATCCAATTTTATTAACTAGGAAGCAATACTTATTATTCAAATAGACATAGTACTTCAAGAAAATTATAAACTGGTCCTAGCTGACAAGCCCTCCTGGGACAGTGTCAGCAATCTACACACAAGTATTTTAAAATCAGGCAGTGTTAGTCCATGTCACCTGCACTAAGGATTTCAAATGGAGTGAAAATTTAATCAATCTTTATTTTTCTCCACCCTTTATTTTTCATTCTCCAAAGCAAAAGAAATACACTGAATTACCAATCAGTGCATGCCATTTATGCTCATATACAGCTCCTGCCATCTTGGATTATAGGACAGCCATACCTTGCAATCAGAAATTGCCTAACTTGAGCCAACTTCTACTACTGATAGCCAAAGGAAAAAAATCTATTGAATTCTTCCATTGTAGCATTCCCTACTGCACTTTCATCACGTTTGTTTTTAATTCAAAATTTGGAAGTCCCACCACTGTGGATTTTAAAACTTGACTTGACAATTTCCAGCTATATTTGCTATATTGATTTACTATGCAATCCTGAGCTGGCAGAGAAATAGGTTTTTGATGAGTCTTTCCCATCTCTAATATTTCTGATTCTATGGCTCAGTAACGGTTGATGATGTTCCTGGGCTGCAGGTAATGGTCTGTAGGAAGACAAACTGGTGGAAAATAAAAGGAAAAGAGGGAGAGAAAGGGAGAGAGAAAGGGAGAGAGAAAGGGAGAGAGAAAGGGAGAGAGAAAGGGAGAGAAAGGGAGAGAAAGGGAGAGAAAGGGAGAGAAAGGGAGAGAAAGGGAGAGAAAGGGAGAGAAAGAGAGAGAAAGAGAGAGAAAGAGAGAGAAAGAGAGAGAAAGAGAGAGAAAGAGAGAGAAAGAGAGAGAAAGAGAGAGAAAGAGAGAGAAAGAGAGAGAAAGAGAGAGAAAGAGAGAGAAAGAGAGAGAAAGAGAGAGAAAGAGAGAGAAAGAGAGAGAAAGAGAGAGAAAGAGAGAGAAAGAGAGAGAAAGAGAGAGAAAGAGAGAGAAAGAGAGAGAAAGAGAGAGAAAGAGAGAGAAAGAGAGAGAAAGAGAGAGAAAGAGAGAGAAAGAGAGAGAAAGAGAGAGAAAGAGAGAGAAAGAGAGAGAAAGAGAGAGAAAGAGAGAGAAAGAGAGAGAAAGAGAGAGAAAGAGAGAGAAAGAGAGAGAAAGAGAGAGAAAGAGAGAGAAAGAGAGAGAAAGAGAGAGAAAGAGAGAGAAAGAGAGAGAAAGAGAGAGAAAGAGAGAGAAAGAGAGAGAAAGAGAGAGAAAGAGAGAGAAAGAGAGAGAAAGAGAGAGAAAGAGAGAGAAAGAGAGAGAAAGAGAGAGAAAGAGAGAGAAAGAGAGAGAAAGAGAGAGAAAGAGAGAGAAAGAGAGAGAAAGAGAGAGAGAAAGAGAAACAAAAAAAGACAGACATAAGGTAAACAGATGGTACAAAAACCTTGAGGAGCAAGATTCAATTTCCAGTTCTATCATACTTAACATGTCATCACAGTACATCTTATTTACCTTATCCTCTCCCCATTAATTTCTTAACATCCAGGGGTATGTGAGCAGCATGTCTGCCTGTTAGTGGTGCCTAATAAAAAATATTAAATGCTTGGAGCAGTGTATCTTTTATTGTATGTCATAAAAATGCACAAATACTCAAATACAAAAGGAGAAGCTAAGGTATTCTGATGACCAGGAAACATGAATATATGTGGAAAAATTTAATTGTTTAAGGGTACATTCAAAACCAGAAAAGTTTTTAATTGTGCATTGTGTGGTATTTACAATCCGATCCAAAACTGATTTATTTGTCAAGACTTTTACATTTATTTAAAATAATTTTGAGTATGTTTGGGTAACAAAAATTATCTTATTCAAACTTTCATTCTGAAAGAGACTGTGATGCTCTCTACCTTCAGTCACCTAATGACATCCTTCACCTAATCCTAATAGTTTGTCTACCAAGTTTTTTACTCATATTTTAAAANCAAAAAAAAAAAAAAAAAAAAAAAAAAAAAAAAAAAAAAAACAAACCCAAAAAACCCTAAAAAAAATCGCAAAAAAACAAAACTAGTGTTCAAACTGTTATAGACATGTTTTTCATATTCTCTGCTCTGGTACTTTTTTTTTTTTTAACACATTCACTCCTAGAACGATTACATAGATGATTAAATTGACATGCTGTATTTATATTTTATGATATTCCTTTACTACACTTTATGAAAAAAAGTGAAATGGTCCCATGATAAAGGAATGATGAAGATATATTCCTGGCTTTTTACATCACTTTTCTCCTATTGCTCTTGATATGTATTGGAAAATGCTGGAAACATTCTTCACTTAGTTCAATGCTCATTTGTGCAAGCTAGTTTACAAAGATGGATAAGCTACGTGATCCGTATGAATGGAACTGGACACACAACCTGGATCTTCAGCCCCCCCACCAAAATGCCTCACTCACATCACATCCTTTTCCCTACATATCTAAAAATACATTCAGAAAATCATAATAAAGACCTTTCCAAAGCTGACATTTCATGTACAAGTAATGAAGGAAAGAAGTATCAGAGCTTGGCACTTCATAATCAACAAGGAAAACCAAAAACTGGAACTCTGTCCTGGGTTGGTTTGAGTTTTTTTATTTCATTTTTCTAAATACATAGAAGCAATGCAAGGAAAAAAAAAGCCTCACATGCCAAGACCAAACTCATGCTGTACAGTTACCAATACAACTATATTACTTCTCATAATAATAACAATAGTACATTTTATTGCATGAAAGATAATTTCTTTCACTTGCAATTAAACATAAACCACAACACAGACAGATACAATCTGTCAATTTCTCTGCAAAGACAGTGGGTCAAAGCAATTTCCTAGAAGAGCATCACACAACCAATGAATGTCTGAGGTAAAAAAGAAAAATGTGACAGGATCATCACCTTCAGATCTGAATGCCATACAAAAAGAAAGCAATTTCCTCTGTTGTACACTTTGTAAATATCTGCCAATAGATTTAAATGAAGTGTCTTCCTCCCCATTGAAAGGAAGGCTTGTTTTTCTGCTTTACTATCTGTGTTTTAAAGACATCGATAATTTCCTTTCTGCCTTTCAGCAGCTAATTTTCTGAGAAAGTAAATCTATCCCTTGCCAACATCTATTCCACACCTGCAAGTGAATTTGTGATTACATCCCAGCAAAAATGAACAGTACCAAAAACAACTTTTTTGCTACAGTATCATGAGAAAAAAAAATTCTACAGACACGATTTTCTGAGGTTAGCATTTCTTTTCAAATTATCTATACAGCTTTGAAACCAGTTCAACTGTTCCATAAAAGGGAAAAAACACACAACACAATCTTCATGTATTACCAACATGTAACATGAGTGGGAAGATCTGATGAAAAATGATATAGATTTGTCTTAAAGCAGCTACTTTGTTCCCCCTAACTGTGGCGTGATATGATGAGTACTTGTGAGTTAATACAGTCAGAAGCTCAAAGAAGAGGGCATCAGTCCCAGAGGGACATTCTTTCACATAGTCACAGAATGGGACAGGTTGGAAGGTACCACAGTGGGTCAGCTGGTCCAACCTTCCAGCTCAAGCAGGGTCATCCCACAGCACATGGCACAGGATTGTGTCCAGATGGTTCTTGAGTATCTCCACTGAGGGAGACTCCACATCCTGTTCCAGTGTGAGGTCACCCACAGAGTAAAGTTCTTCCTCATATTCAGGTGGAACTTCCTGTGTTTCAGTTTCTGCCCATTGCCTCTTGTCCAACTGCTTGGCACCACTGAGCAGAGCCTGGCTCCATCCTCTTGACACCCTCCCTTCAGATACTGATAGACACTGATGAGGTCCCCTCTCAGTCATCTCTTCTTGAGGCTGAACAGGCCCAGATCACTCAGCCTTTCCTTGCAGGAGAGATGTTCTTGTACTGAGGAGCCCAGAACCAGACACAGCTCTCCAGATGTGGCCTCACTAGGGCTGAGTAGAGGGACAGGATCACCTCCCTCGACCTGCTGGCAATGCTCTTTGTAGTGCACCCCAGGATACCTTTGTCCTTCTTGGCCACCAGGGCACTGCTGGCTCATGGACAGTTTGTTGTCTACCAGGACCCCCAGGTCCTTCTCCACAGAGCTGTTTTCCAGCAGGTCACCCCCAGGGGTGCTGGTGCCTGGACTATTCCCCACCCAGGCGCAGGACCCTGAAGTCGCCTTTCTTGAATTTCAGGCAGTTCTTCTCTGCCCATCTCTCCAGCCTGTCCAGGTCCTTCTGAAGGGCTGCACAGCACTCTGAGGTATCAGCCACTCCTCCCAGCTTTGTGTTGTTGGGCAACTTGCTGAGGAGGCCTCTGCTCCTTCATCCAAGTCATTGATGAAATATTAAACAATATTGAGCCCTTAAACAGTACTGAGCCTTAGGGAACACAACCAGTGACAGGCCTCCAACTAGACCCTGTGCCACTGATTACAACCCTCTGGGATCTGCTGTTCAGCCAGTTCTCAAACCACCTCTCTGTCCACTCACCCAGTCCACACTTCCTGAGTTTGTCTGTGAGGATGTTGTGAGAGGCAGCATTGCAAGCCTTTCCGAAGTCTAGGTAGACAATATCCAACCGTTTTCCCCTCATCTGTCCACACAGTTGTATCATCATAGAAAGCAATCAGACTGGTCAAGCATGATTTACCCTTAGTAAATCCACGCTGACTACTCCTGATAACATTTTTGTCATCAGTGTGCATAGTGATGGCCTCTTTCCCAAAGCACTGAGTCAACCAGAACAAAGGCAATCCTACCAAGAGGTAGCAACAGAGAGACAAATCTACTTCCACCCAGGCCATAAAGTGCAGATGCTCCTTTAGGATGCAGACATAAGGAATTTTCTTCAATACTCTTTATAAAGACATTTTCTACAAATACTCCATAACCCAACAGTCTCATTCCACACTGCTATTTCACACAAGGGTCAATCATTATATGATTCATAATGAATTAATAAAGAAAGCAAAATATTTTCATCCACAGCCACAAAGCAATTGTTGAATAATATGCTTTATGTTTTTTTCACAGTGTAATAAAAATTGCTATTGTTCTACAGAGAGAAAGCATCAAGTGACTTTAATGTTCTTCAGAGGTGTTGCAGTTTATTGCTTCAGCTGCACATCCCCTAACACAGCAGTTTTAACTCTAGAATGTGAAACCCCTTTCCCAATGACTGAGCTCAAGCTTCAGTACTCGAGATTGGATTGCCTAGTATTAAGCTCTGAAATCAAGGGGACATAAGTTTCCTCACACTCTGAAGCAAGGAATCTTCAAATTAACAGGAGTTTCTAACACGGTAAAAAATACCTGAACAAGCCCCTAAGTCAATTATGTGCTGTAATACCTCAAAAGGTATGCTAGAAACATTATTATCCCAGCTGAAGTGCAGATAACTCCTCAGCTGGTATAAACCTGATCTTAATAAGCAAAGAAACACTGTACCAACAGTTTTGGTTAATAAGTAAAACTACAGAAATATTTTTCTCTTTATCTGTAATTTATGTCAAATTTAATTCATCACAGAAATGAAGTGTTGCCACTTAATTGCTCTTAGTGTACAGCAAAGATGCTTACAATGAATGATGATAAGCAGGAACATGAATGAACAGTTGCCAGGCAACCAATAAATAAAGGTTCCAAATAGCATGACCTCTCTTTAAAGGATAAAGCTCTAATCACAATTATTTTTCAAATCCATTTCAGTGCCAACTAAAATCATGTTTGCAGCACTAATCCTGTCCTTCCTCATACAAAATGAAACCAAATCTGTCATTTGACATATCACAGATAACAAATTAAACAGACTCAACCTGCTCCTTCAGATTATGGTCAACAGCCTAGTTTGAGGACGGCAAACAGGTTAGACAATAAACTGGAATCTGAAATAGAGAGCTGAGAAGATTTAAGCAATTTAAATAGGGTAATTAATTTTTTTTTTAAGTTACATTGTTTCTTTAAGGATCTTCAAACAGTATCAGCATGAAATCCTCCAGTGTTCAACACCACAAAATGATCATTTGGTAAAGTAGAAGGATGAGAGAGACTTTAAAATACTAAAACCAGATGCAGTCTGAAATGCTTTAAAATCTATATAATACCACATTCTATCTTTATAAACTCTTACAACACAGTCTTGCTGAGTGCATAAGCAGAGCTGAGGTGCCTAGGGCAAGCACTGACCTTTCAGATGGATTCAAATAAAACTGACAAAGAGCAGCATAAATCTTAAACCAGTTAAAAACACTGTATACCACTTTGAAGAAACAATGAATGATTCTGCAGGAGTTTTAAATTATGCTTTCTAAATAACGGCATGGGGAGAGCTTGGGCTTGTTCAAGGATTACTGGTGGGCTAATAAATTTTGTATTTATTTTAGTAAGCTCTCATGTCAGAAAACATTAGGAATACATGTTTTTGTAGTTTTATCTTGCACTACATAAGGTGATTACATAAATCTCTTTAACTATTTTATTTCTTTTCTTTAGTAGAACTGAGATTCAGTAACATCTGTGATGCTTACACAATAAACTCACAAAAATTTTCAACAGGAAAACAAGTT
Organism: Vireo altiloquus; assembly: GCA_013396875.1. NCBI lineage: Eukaryota > Metazoa > Chordata > Aves > Passeriformes > Vireonidae > Vireo > Vireo altiloquus. Next base: position 2,860,166 of record VZRF01012388.1, read on the forward strand.
GAACCATAAACAATATTGTTAACAATAAACAAATACGTTTTGTATTTAAGGTATAAGAACTATGTCAGCAGTGAACCCATAAGAACAGGCATAATCCTTCCAACCTGTCTTTGAAAAAAATACAGGTAACAGAATCCATGAACTTCCCTGCAACATTAGGAGCACAAAATAATCTCATACTTTACAGTAGAAAATGCACTCTAACAACTAAGTCATCTACACACGTATTTCTTCATATCAAATGAGAGCCAGTTCACTATATAGTAGGTATTCGCCTTCTTTGATAGAAAAGCATTCTGTTGTCTATCATCAGACACAAAATTTTCCAATTATTTTCCTTATCTAGATATATCTGCTCATCAGAGACTTTCACAGGAGCTTTTCTTTGTATCTGTATTTCATCAATAAGCAAATACGAAAAACACCCCATTAACTCTGCATTTTCCTTGACTAATATTTCACCCACTAATCACCTTCATCATTACTGATTCAGTAACTCCTCTTCATCCTTCTAACAATTTCAGTTTGAACTCTGTGTTCTAACAAAAGTCCAGTTCATTTCATTGATATCCTATGAAAGAGTGACATTCAGACTTTAGGTAACTGAGAATCATGCATACTGACTGCAAGTGAAAACAATACAGAAGATCCTCTAAGTTCCTGCTAGGACACATGGCACTATTGATACCAAAACCACTTTTGGTAATTGCTATGGATAATTGCTTTTCCATAGTTTTCAGCTTGCATTTTAATGAATTATGAAAGTATTGTGTTGTGCCTATAAAACTCACAATCAAACCCACTAGTTCAAAAGAGTGTAAAGGTAATATTGGAGGATTTTTCCCTTCCCAAATGCTTATTCCTTTCAGTTACCAGCTGAAGAACTGGTAAACTGGTCTGGTTTTAAGCCTAAAAGGCTAAGAGCTTATGGAACAAAAGGTCATGCCTTACCATTTAGCAGGAGCTGGAGGCTAACTGTAAAGTTTATTAACAATGAAAACAATGGGGTTCTCAGAAACTTATTACCATGGAGGAAACTGATGTTATTTTTCTAAAGTTTGGATTCCACTGTGTTTTGTTCCATAATATGCAATTTAACTATCCCACTCCAGTGGGAGACAACTGTATTTTTTCAAGAGCTGCTCACACTAAAATAAGGGTCATTTTAAGACCTCTCCTAGAGATTCAAGTCTATACATTTAGTATTAGAAGGAAGAAAACATAGCATAACTACCAGCTTGAGGAGAGAGATGATGAGGCATGCTTTCTCTCTAATGTTTCCCACATCACAGATACAGTCAATGAAACTAGGGGCAATCCTAAAACCACTTTCCTCAACATGGCTTAGGCAGATACTCAGCTGAGTAAGAGCAAGCAGTATTATGTTCCAGAGATCAACTGTATTCTAGATGCACGCTGATCCTGTCTTCTGATCAAGGTATTTTTGTTTCAATAACCATATTTCCCATAACAAAATGGTAACATTTGTTTTCATTTTTATATTGAATATTTAATAGTTAATTAAATACAAACATATTTATTATTCAAGTATTTACAAAAACTAATGGATGACATTAGGAGGTAAATTCGCAGAACAATACCAGCTCAAACAGTACCAATATTGTTTGGTTTAGGAAAGTATATATATATACACACACATATGTGTGTATAAATATATAATATGTATGCATTAGATGGATGATACTTGTGAAAGACCATCTATAGACAGTCCCAGTAACACACGAAAGAGCGAAAGAGTTATCTTTGATCTACACAAATACTACAGTGAGAAGCCCAGTAGGGGGAAGAAGGTAGTTTGTTGCTCTATCATTTTTTAGTAACAACTATCTTCTATGTATTTGATCCAGTTTTATAGTTGGAATGCTCTTTTAATTATTCCATTCACTGTCTCACTGATGGACATCTTCCCCTGCTGGTGTACAGAAATAGTTGAAAATAGCAGCAAAACTCTACGCTGATGACATAGTCTTTCACTAATATACTTCATGAAGTTACAGTTTTTGACTGACCAATAGTTCAGCTCTAAAGGAGGAAATCAACAGTGTAGTCCTTAGTTTTTCTCATGATACCAGAAACAAAGTCACACAAAAATGCTACTGGTAATCAATGAACTTTGAACACTAATGCTAAAAGCTTCCTTCACATGCAACTATGTGATTCCTGCCCTTCATCATAATTTTTTAACCTATCAGTTACAATCACCTTTTACGAAACTTTAGCACAAAACTCTCACCCATACAGAGTGTAAGTGTGCCCCTCTTGTGTACCATACTCCATGATCTGAATCCTACTCTGCTATGTCTATTACATGAAATACTGCATACATGAACACATTTCAGGATAGACAGCTGAATTCAGCTATCATTGGAACCTTGAGGAATTCCTCCATGCAGTCGTTCGGCTAAAACAAATTTTACAGAGACAACTAAATTACAAGGAACAGAAATGTTGATACAAGCTTGTAAACTTCAGTTTTGCGTTTTACTTTTAAAAGGAAACATTATTATTTAATGTCTTTGAGCTACAGTAGTATCTCTTAAGACTTGCCCTGGCTCACAGCACTGAAACAAACAAACCAAAAAATTCAACAAGACTGCACAGATTTCACTTATCAATCAGGAAACTGGATTAAACAAGACAGAACAAGAGGAAATAAATAATCTCCACATTTTATAATGTTCAACAGGTATTATCTGTACTTTACTTAAAGACAAGAATGAACGAAAAGTAAATCTGTGTTCCAACCATCCTAAACACTTTTTTTCAGTGATGTTTTATTCAACTATATGTACACCACTTCTTTCCTGAAGCCTACTTTGCATATTTATTCTTATTGTCATAAAAAATCTTTGCTATATTTTCACAATTTACTATGAAGCACAAATGCTTTATGCACTTGTGCTGACATGCAGAATTGTACAGCACAATACATACTTGCTGTTGCCAAGTCCTTTGCCACAAATTTCCCATGCTTTTAGCCTTTGCTGTTCCCAGCAAAAAGAAAATTGAATGTTCAGCACTATCCAAACAATGTGAACACGGCAATGGTGTTCTTGGGCAAATCTGATGTTCATTTAGGCCAGGACCACGTCACTAGCAGTGGCCAAAGGCAGTGACCTAGGGAAAAGCCCCATATTAGGACAACTCTCACATAATACAGCAATCCCCTGGAACACTCTTCTGGCTCCCAGCAATGTGCAGCTCAAAGACTTAAACATGAAGAGACTGGAAGCGTTGGCATATGACAACATACTTTGTTTTCAGAAGAGCTGGAAAGAAGAGCAGGAGATGGCATATTTCAAAAAGGAGAAATATGTGCCCTCATCACACATACATGCCACTTCATTCTATCCAACAGTGTTTCTTGCTCCTGATATTGCCTTTACCCTCAAAATGTGCTGCTTTCCATATGGAAGAGGTGGCAAAAATGAGAGTGTTTCCCTTCTTTCCTCAGAAAATCTCCTCCTGACTGGAGCTGGCCTCCTGTTCATATTCCACTTGACTAAACCAATCTTTTTCTCCTCCCACACTAGCTCCATCTGCCGCCCGTCTCTCCAGCAGAGCCAGATGCCAGCAAAGCAGACTGCTGTGGGAGGAGAAAGTTCTGTCGCTGGAATTTCATCCCTATACTCTGCAGGGGGCCAGCCTGTGAAGCCTGGGAAGGATACAGAGAGCAACTTCCTCTCTTCCATGCTCCTTCCCCTGCTCATCAGTAAAGAAGGCAGCTGAGGACATGAGCAGGATAAAACTTCAGTGTGTGCTCTGAAATATGCTGCTTTAATATTCATATAGCAGAAGTGTCACAATTGTACTCCAGACTTGAGCATGGTACACACCAGATAAACAAGTGAGAAGACATGAGTTCTGCTCTAAAGAGCTTACAATCAAACAGAAGCAGAGATGTGAATTTGTGATAAAGATCAAACGAGTGACTAGAGCATGGGTGACAAGAGAAAAAAGACTCAGATTTATTATCAGAAGGGATTTTAATGATGGAGTAAAAAACCAATACTTTCTGGAGAGATGGAAGTCAAAGAAAAGAAGCAATGGATGAATGTCGTTGAGATAATTGCAAAGGAAACTGCTTGTAGAGAAGGAAAGATCAGGATGAAAACAGACATGGAAAAAGAAAAGGTGGGTTCTTTATGCATTTGAAGTGATCTTGCATGAGACAGAGAGAGAAAACATACAGGTAAGAACTTTAGACCAAAAGGGAGGCAGTCTAGGAATGGAGGAGGATCTTGTCAGAGAAAGGAGCAAGAATGTGTGTCACTTAGTGAGAACAAGAGCTCATATGAAACAAGCAAGTGTGTATATGTGTCAGACAGGGACACAGACTTTATTTTTCTGAGAGAAAGAATTATGGGAACACAGGAGACTAAAGAGACTAGAACCAGGAGACTAAAGAGACTAGAAACAAAAAAGGCTGGTATATGGGTTCAGCAGAAAGTTTTGAGTGGGGTTGGCAGGACAGAAGAAAGCGAAGGTATAGAGTGATCTAACAGAAAACCATTATTATGAATAAGAAGTAGAAAGCACACACATAAATTACAGAGACATAACAAAAATCAAGAAGTTTAATTGACAAGGAAAAGGAGAAGGAAATAGACACATCACATTGCAGTAGAGTAAGGGATCACAGCAAAACAAATGGAGTGACAGAATGGAGAAAAAGGAGGAAAGAATGTATGCAAAGATGATCAAAGTCCTTAAAGGAACATTAGTTAAGTGGAAGTACTATGTAAAAACTCCTAATGGGAAAACTGGGAGTGTAGGCAAAGGTGACTGGAAATGGATGTTCACCGAATTGTCAGTGTAAACTCCTAGGGTTTGCCCCATCTTGGTATCCTCAGATTTTAATCTTCATTTTCTCTCAGAAAAATACTGTTTCCTTGTCCTCCACACCCCCTAACTTCCGCGGTGTAGTTGCACCTTTATGCCGTTTGTTTCACTATTTCTAGTGGCAAATATTTTTCTTACGTCTACACGGGAAAAAAGATTTTTTTTTTTTTCAGATACTCTACCACAAAGAAACGTGCCAAAAATCTCCAGCTTCCTTCCTCCTGTCCCCATAATGCTCTTTCATTCATTCTTCTTTGAAAAAAAAAAAAAAAAAAAAACAACCAAACAAGGCTGGGAAAACTCAGCAATACAATGGTATCTTAAATCCAAGACATTCATGGAACCTTTCCTGAGCTACATGTGCATACTGCGCCCCAGGTTTCCGCCGTGCCCGAGTGAGGGTTTCCCGTCTCCCGCGGGCGAGGGCAGCGGGAGGCACGGCTGAGCTCCGCGCCCGGCAGGAGGAGGAGGAGCAGAGGGATCTCCGCCTGAAACGCATCCATCAGGCGGGGCAGCGCGGGGAGGGGAGCTAGCTACCGGCTGCTGCAAGGAAAGCCTACTCAGACGTATGCCCCGGCTGCTGGAAGACATGGCTGGCTGGCTATCTGATTTGATTTGAGGGACATAAAAAAAGGGAAGGGAGGAAAGGGAGAGGGGGAAACACACACGCTCGCACACGCATCCGGCTGATCTTACCTCCACATTGAAATACTGCTCCGCTTTGCACACTGTAGCACATAAAATCCAAATGAAGGTTTGCAAGAAAAACACCCTGGACTGAGACACGAAATCCAACCGGCTTCCAGTGCTGGATGCGAGTACGATCATAGTGAACTGCGCTTCAGCGGGTGGAAGATCTCTCTTTCTCTCTCTTTGCCTTAAACAAATGCACAAACAAACCAACCTCCCCCGTGCCGGTGAAGAGCCCGTAGCGCAGGTTCACCCACAGCCGGGGAGGAGGAGGAAGAGAAGGAGGAGGAGGAGGAGGAGCAGACACTTCACAGCACAGGCGGCGGCGCGGCAGGGTCAGCTCTCGCTCATCCTCACCGCCAGCCCCGTAAAGAGGGAATGTGGCGTCCGAGTGCAGTCGCTGCTCCTGCACGACTCCTCTCTGCCCAGCAGCAGCCGCCGCCTCCCCGTGTCCTCCCTCCGCTCCCGCCTCCTCCGCCTCCTCCGCCTCTCCTCCTCCTCTCCTGCCTCCTCCCCTTCAGCCTCCGCCTCCTCCCGGGGAAGGCGGGCCGGCTCGGCTCGGCTCCCTGATGTGGTCCGACTCGCCTCGGCCCGGCTCGCTGCCGTGGCCCTGTTCGGCTCGGCGCCCTGCCCTGCCCTGCCCTGCCTCACCTCGCCTCGCCACCCACTGCTCCCCTCCACTCCAGAATGTTCAGCCGAAGCCCACACGGCCCCGCCCCGTAGGCGGCCTAAGGCCGAGGGCCGCACCGGGCGGCCCTGCCGCTCAGCGGCGCACGGCCCCGAGCCTCCGGGGTGGCTGCTGGGGAGCGGCGGCCCTGGAGCGGCCCGCGGCCTTTCCCCACGGTCCCATCCCCGGGAGCCGCACGGGTGCGGGAGCCGCACGGGTGCCGGAGCCGCCCCGCTCTCCTTACGGGAGGCGCCCGGCGCGG
>VZRF01012388.1:2866655-2942188 GCA_013396875.1 Vireo altiloquus
GAGCGAGCGCCCCGAGCCACCCGCGGCTGCCGCCGGTGCCCGGGGAACGCCGCGCTCCCCTGCCCGCCCTGCTGCTCCGGTGGGTGGAAACATGCTTAATGTCCGAAAATACGGCCATGCACCAAGGGGAAAACAGCGTGTGAAGTGCTATAGCACAGACTAACTTTATGCTGGATATTGCCGTGTTCTAAATGCCTTGTGATTACGGCAGATGAACTACTCCTGCAGTGATTTAATGGCAAACTGGACTTTTTATGCTGCCCTTCCATACGTCATCCAGTGAAAGGAAGGTGAGATGATCCATGACGTCAGTGGACATGATACTGCAATAAGGCATCTTGGGGGGGAAAAAAGGGAGGGAAAAAAAAAACCCCAAAACTCCAAGCTTACTGCCAAAAAAACAAGCAAACAAACAAAAAAAGACAAACAAAAAACACACCCACCCCCCCAAAAAAAAAGAAAAAAATTTTAAAAATCTATCGTATTTTTTACTTGTTTGGTGATCAAAAAAGATGCAAAGATAATAATAATTATATGGGACGAAGTGGCAGTAAAAAACGTACCTGACGTGAAATTTCCCTACTCTGAGAGTTGAGGCCAATGGCTGAAATTAAAACACATGCAGACTAGATGTACACAATTTTGACAGCACCTAGTAGCAGAGTGTAGGACTGTATTAGGTTGTCCACCATTTGGTGTCTTAAGAGTAAGGCAATTATCTGAAGAAGTCCTGATCCACCTAACCAAAAGTAATCCCGTTTAAGCAGAATTCCTTATTCCTTCATGTTAAATGCTTGATCTAAAGGCATTTTCTGTTCTTCTGATCGTTAGTGATGTGAATGATGAAATTATGAAATACAGAGTTGTCGGCAAGCTAAAAGGACCTGTTGGCACTTTGGTTAGAAATATGGGAAGTCAAATTAAAGAAATGAACAATTAAGCACAAGTTAAAGAAATGTCTTGGAAGAAGCAGGAGAAAACGTAATACTGACGCATGGAAATTATATTTGGGAAGAAAAATTAAAAGTAAAATCAAAAGGATGCTGGTAAAATAACAGCACTTCAGAAAATAATGTGGGGGCTGTAATGTAAATATGAGTCAGCAATGTGCTGCCATTAAAGAAAAAAGACAGCCTCACTGTGGAGTGTATTAATAGGTGTGGAGTACATCCGACAGGACAAATTATTTTTCTACAAGGGGTTGACAAAGCCAACTGTGTTTGGGCTCAAACTGAAAGCAGTGCAGAGGAATATTGCAAAATACTAGAACATGTAGAAAGTTAGACATGGGTGTACAAGTTGAAAGAACACTAGTTCAAGAAGGTAGAAATAAATGATCTCTTTATGTGCTAAGTGTTGCTGTGAAAAGGACGGAAATATTTCATTCTTTCTGGGAAAAAAAAATCTAAATTATTCATAAAGTTCAGATTCAATGTTAGACAAAACTTTCTAAAATGTTTTTGTTCATATACTGGAATACATATAAATGTTTATACATACTGGAACAAAAATATTCCAAATTTAGCATTTGGAACAAGATATCTACCTAGTGGAAGTGTGAAATCTCTGCCATACGTAGGTTTGATAGGCAGGATTATTATAGTTAACCTCTCTATTCTTAGGGAAGTGGATTGTATTATGAAATCCAGTAAACTTTATTACTTCTAGCAAAAGTAGTTCAGTAATTTCTTTCCTTTTGTTACTATGAATTTATCATCGTAACTGGTATGAAGGAAACACTAACTTTATACTGTCCCTATTGTTTTTCCACTTTTCCAAAGGGGCTTTGTGTGTGCCCTCAGTGAACACTAGCTCTATGTTTGCCAGTCTGTTTTGTAGAGTCTGCCATTAGTGCAATATCCAGAAATGGAAACGGAAATGAAAATAGATAAGTTACTGTAACTGGAATTTCATTTGTCTGCCCTCCCAGGACTGCTGTGGCTATTTATTGCAAAAAGCACATGGCCATAAATAGAGCTACCTCTTTCCTTTACACTATATCCATTGGAAGAAAGAAAAGCAATGGTATGAGTAGAACAGTTGGACAACAAAGGCAACTGAATGTTTCTTAAGTGTGTTTGAGAAAGAGAGAGAAAGATCACACAGGTAGAGGAGAGATCGGTGAGGAAAGAAAGTAGCAATGTATGAATAGGAGCGCCAAGGGAGAGACAAGGAATATGAAGGACAGAGAAGATATTTGAAGTGAAAAATGTCATTCAGGAATGCTTGTGTGAGTGAAGAAATACCAGCAATGGTGGAAAGGGCTTTGAATATTTATGAGTAAGCTACGGGCAGAAACATACAAGAGTAGGGTCAGAGCCTCAAGAGATATGTAAGAAGGAAAAAAGAAAATAGAAAAGAATTTAAATCTCTATACAGAGCACTGTTTGTACTCATGTGTGTATGGGATTATGATAGATTAAAGAAAAGGCAAAAAAAGCAACAAAGATGAAAGGGTAAGTAAACAAATAAAGAAGGAAGAAAGCAGAATAATGAAATAGGAAAGACATAGGAAGTGTTTGTTGAAGTGCTTGAATGATTCAAGTCATGTACTTTATAAGCATCTTACAGATTTTTATTTTTATCAAATACCCATATGATTTTTATATTCTTGCCTACAGTTACCAACAGTAAGCAGTGAGCTGGTTTGTAGGGAAGCAAAATTGAAAAACTGAAATTGAAAGTTTTAGTTCTAAAACTTTTAGCCTTTTAAAAAAGGCAGGAAGAGCTCTCGCTCTCTCTCTCCTGTGTTACCAGTCAGCCCGTATACCATCCGAGTTTCTTAGTCTCTAGAATATATATTTTATGGATGACTCTAGTCACAGATTTGCAATGAATAAATACTAGAATCTGACATAGACATAATGCATTCACATGTCCAGCTTTGAACAGAAGGCAAAAATCTTTCACTGTTCTGTTTACAAATTATGAATAGAAATTCATATGATAAATGAAAAAAAAAAAATTACATGTTGTCCTTTTCTGTTGCTTAGCTGCAGATAGTACCCACTGGAACTTTTAAAAAAGAGAGCTTCATTACAAGATACAAAAAAATGCCTTTGCATTAAGTGAAGGTAGATATCATGTATTTCACACTGCTATATTTAGTTGTGGTTTGGAAAAGATTTTCTAAACACCTTGCCTTTTACTTGTGGAATAAGATTTTCATAGATATGTCCATATGAATTCTGTTTGACTGCTTGAAAGGTCCTGCAGGATGTGAAGGCAATGAGAGAGTTTAACAGCATATTATTATATTGAATATATATTCCTGTCAGGATCACATTCAAATTGCCTGTGTTCAGGTATCTATTTACCCAAGGTTCATAGGTTGGTATAAGGTTATCCTGTCGAGAAGTAGAACTGACTTATTGCACTGACTGTCAGTGCACTTTACTATGTGGTCTTGCAGCTCCATCGATGGCTTCATAAAGAACCTCAGTAAAGATAACAAGAAATGACAGTGTAAAACCTCACACATAGTTGTAGAATCACAGCGAAAATGCTTAGAGTCATAAAAATCAGTAATATTTCAGAATATTTTGGTTCACGTGTGGCTTGGGTTTTTGACAAAGAGGCAATGAAGTCAGAGAGGAAGAAAATCTGAAAGTGTAAATTCTTAATTTTTTTAAAGGAAGTTCTAAATTGAATTTCTAGTTCATCTTAGAATAATTTAGGTTCAATGAGACCTTTATAAGTCTTGTTCAACTCTGAGCAAAGCAGAGGAAACTCAGGTTAGGTTACTCTGGTTCTTGCTCAGGGAGTTATGAATCAAGTTAGTCTAACCCAAGCATCATTTCCTCATCTGCAATGTGATTTCTCTGTCTCAGGGAGCTATTTTGAGGGTAAAATCTCTGTGAAGCATTTGTCAGGCTTTCAGTTATTTTGGTCTCTGTAGAGACACCACCCATTTCAACAAGCAGAGCAGGTATTTCCTCTTGAAGGCAGGAGAAGTGGTCAAGAGAAATAGGTACAGAAAGTAGAATTCCGTAGCTGAATACTGAGAGGAATATATTTGAAAGAGAAAGAACATAGAGTGAGAAAGAGAAATGGCTCCTAGAAGAAAAACATCAATAAGTATACAATAATAAAAAAAAAATCTCTTTTTTTAAAATAACACTTTTGGGAACTTGAGTTATTATTTGCACTGAAGCAGTCGAGTCCTTACTTATTTACTCTGTGCAACTGTTCACATGAAACTTTATTTTCTTTACTTTATGGCAATTGTCATGCTGCTTTTTTCTCTCCCTTTCGATTCCTTCTCTCCATGCTTTCTGATTTTTTGCTTTCTTGGAGAAAAAAGGCCAATCAAGCATCAAGTCCATCAACAATTCCCCAAAATATTTTTGTCTAATTAGAGGAACCTTTACAGCCAAAAGCTTAGAAGTAGTCCAGCTGTCCTTTGGACTGGTGATTATTCACTGAGTTTACAAGAGAGTGCGAATGGCAGTCCAGTGGTTGTTGTAAGATTGTAACAATCTCCTTCATTTTTACGAGGTGCCTTGTGTTTCAGATTGATACTGCTATTAGCTAAGAGAACACCGTACATGAAACAGGAAAAGATAACACACAGCAGTGTCAGGTGAATCTGACAGATTTGAGGAGGAAGTGTGAGTCAGGAGTTCTGAGAGAATACACAGGCACAGCCAAACAGCTTGAAAAGTAACCAGGTCCTCTGGGAAATATTGGAGGGTTTGGTCAAGAAAGACACAAACAGGTATCTGTCATAAATATGTTTCAGAGGTGTTTAAAGGTCTAGTTAATAAATGGCTTCTACAACATAAATACAAAGGCCTCCGTAGCTATATCAATTTGAATCTTAAGTGGAAGATAATTATTCCAGGTTTTGTGTTGCTCAAACGCACATCAAGATGGCTTAAAATAGGCATTTTTTAAATTACTCTATTAATCAACTTACCCATATTAACTATACATAGAACCTGTGTCATTTGTTTCATTGTTCACAGAAATGAAGTTTATATTTTCTCTTTTCGTCTTTCAACACAGTACATTTTTTCGCCTATGTTTACAGCATTAATGAGCGTTGGAAGTGTTACATAGGGAAAGCGAGGTCTTGGGAACTGGAGTTTGAGAGAAATAGCATAGTGTTTGGCAAAAGTAAACCTAAGACTGGAATTTCACAGATGGATTGAATGTATCTGGCAAAAAGAGTACCAGTGAAATAGATAGGAATGTTAATATTTAAATATCACTGGTGAGTTTCAGAGTTAATCAACAGTGTCACTAATGAAATCATTGCACCTCTTAAAGCTATTTTTCTTCAGTCTTGGGAAAGAAAATAATTATTATGCTTGACATGCACATTCAAGAATATCTTTGCTGTGACAGCATAATTTCTTTACATACTTACTTTCGCATGAATTAAAGTTTAGCTTCTAAAAAGCAGTTCTCCTGTTTTAGAAGCCCAAGAAGTGGAGTTACTTCCCTCAAAACCTTCAGGCACATATGACTCCTTAAGATCATTTTACTTACACCATATACATATGAGATTTTTGTTCAAGAAGAGTTAAGAGGAGAGCTTAGTGAAAAAAATTGTGTGTTTCTTGTGAAGGAAGAGCAGTGCTAACAAAAGAAAATGTGTTCTAAAAGTACACACTTGAAAATATATCTGGAGAGGCCAGCCTTCAAGAAAGAGGAAGTTTCTTAAGGTTAAGGTTTTTTATTACTTAACTCTGCAATACAGATACACCCAAAGTGACAGATATATATCCAATAGAAACAGTTATTCAAGTGAGAGAGGAAAAATCACATGCAGAGAGTTCAGTTTCTCTGCATCTGTATTCCTCCAACTACAATCAGCTTGTTTTCCCCTTTTATTGACAATATTCCATGTTAGGACTATTTTAGCATGCTTTTGATATAATTGACTAACTATTTGTCATTTGGGAAGTAGTGGTGCGGTCAAAGAGGGCTATAAAATAATGCATATTCTCATGAGACTAGCATGAAGGTTCCATTTGCAATTTCAGCTTTTTATCTTCAATGCTGGTGGCCTAATAAGAAACATTTATTTTAGAAATGCAGCTTGTAAGTACAAGAATATTAGAACGTGGGTGAATATTTATCCCACGGTGAAAAATTTGGGAAGGTGAAGGGGAAAAAGATTCAGGAAATGAATTCTTTGGAATAGTAGGGCGGACATGTTTACCAGGATGTTGCTATCTGAAAATGTGTTGGACACTCACAGAATCTAGTTGTGCCATATAGATGATTTTACATATCTTTGGGAAATGTAAATTTGGACCTGACTCAGTTTTCCTGTGCCCAGGTTCCTCTGACTAAAGAATGTTCAGTTCCTCTGTTTTTAACATGGTGTACTTCTTAATTAGAGCACCGTGAACATTCTCTTCTTACTCTTACAGGTGGCTTTTAATTTATATTCCAGAAGGAGAGGGTAGGAAGTTATTTTAAAGTAATTAAGCTGAAACCAAATTTTGCCCTGTTAACTATTTTCATCAGTCAAATTTCATGGCCACCTTGGCTGTTCTTTGCTATTCCAGTGGCAGTCACGACCTTAGCAAGAGAAATTTAAATAATTAGCCTAAAATATGTTGAAAAGGATGAAGGTGCTGGTGTAGATTGTTAAGAAGAAAAGGATGCATCTGATGATGCATTACAGTGTTACTCTAACATTTTGGTGGGGATGACCTCACATAAAGAGTCACATTTCAAACCTAACTGTACATATGCTGATATTGTAGGTGTGTGTAGAGCTTCTAAAATAGATTTAAGTTCATTATGTTTCTAGTGCACACTGGTAAAGGAAAAAGATCAGATGATCAGGGGGATGGAACTAGATGATCTTTAAGGTCTCTTCCAATCTAGGCCAATCTATGATCCTATGATTTTATAAAAAGGTGAGGTACAACTGATGGTTATTAGGCTTGAAAAGTCTGTGTATACATGGCTCCGGGTGATAGTGACATTGGCAAGAAAGTGAGATAAGCAGTCCAGTTGCACATCTGTATTCTGGAAAGAGCATATATAAAGTAGTTAGGTTATGCTGTAGAATTTTTTCAAGTCTTACTGGTTCAGTTTTACATGACCTGTATAACTCAGGCACAGCAAAGTCACACAAAAATTACTGAAGATTTTTGCAATGCACCTCATGTATCTGCACCCTCTTCCAATTCTGCTCTGTACAAAGTGTAAATACAAATATGATCCTAGTCCTTGTATTGATTTGTAATATCTTTCTCCAATAAAAATATTATTTATATATTTTTAATGTATGTCTCTTCTAATCTTCCTTAATCTGAGACATGCAGAGTTTTTTATCTTTCCTTTGCCTGGATTTTTCTCAATTTTTCTGATTTTTCTCAATTTTTCTGATTTTTCTCAATTTTATTTTCTTCTAACTTCTGCATTGCAAGATACTTCATGAAAGCACAAGAACTGGCTATACAGTTCTGGCTGTATCATTACAGAACCTCCAGTAGAAATCCTATGCATATGTTCTGACTCATGCATAACTGAAGAGTCAGAATTATGCTTAGACCTTTGGCTTCAGAGAAGCTTCAAAATAGCACTCATACTTTCAGGTTGAAATTTCAAAGGAACCTATAGGATTTGAACACTTATTTCTCATTAATTTTTTTATGGGAACTGGTCAAACTGATCCCACAGGCATTTTGGAAAACAGTAGGCTTACACATTACCTATTTCATTATCCTGTGTTGGAAAGTATGAAATAAAAATGAAAGAAAATAAAAATAGTAGAATTAGAAAGAGACTTACTAATATATATAATTGTTTTTAAAAATGCAGTTGCTGTTTATTTAGTTGCTAAGTCATTTCCTGAGATTTACACAGGATTTACATTAATTGATTGATATTGCAGTTGTCCAACTTGTCAACTGCTCTGAAATTCTTTCTTCATATTATTTCCACTGTTATTGTGTCTGGTCATTCATAGTGAAAAAACACCTTTTTCATGTAGTCAGTATGTGGTGAGGAGTCTTGACTACACTTTAAGTCCTTCAGCTCTCACTGACCCAAGTGCAGATGAAAACATTTGTACCTTTTAGAAAGTTTCTCACATTTTCTTAGACCAGGCATATGTTTGTCAGGATGAATAAAATTTCTGGAGGACAGAGAATGACAAAACAGCATCATTAGAAATATATGGGGTTTTTCATTGTAACAGATGCTAAAGTTGCTATTCTGTGAGAGTCTGTCAATATGTGCATGCACACGTATCTGTGAGTGTCTGTGTGTGTGAGAGGGAGGGAGACCACAGAAGGCAGAGTTCCAGATTATCTTAAGAAACATAATATGATGTCTACTTTTTCATTACCAGAGATACCCAGAGACCTGCCAGAAAATAGAGTGAGAGGCAGAGTTTTGAGACAGAAACTTCGTGCTTTTCCCAAACCCATAGATGCACTTAACTTCAAACAGGATGTTCATCCATGTTTAATATTGAACAAAACGAGTGTGAAATGTATGCATAGTATCCTAATGAGAACATATATATAAATATGGACTGAGACATTGGAGGTTAGATCAAAGTAAAAGAGATTTTCTCCTTAATTCTTTAAGCAAGTTCTGTTTCACTAACTCTTATTTTGTCTGGAACTCAAGTCGTCAAGTTTGCCATTTTTTGTTAATCAAATAAGAGAGCTAGTCTATTCTTTAATTATCATTACAACTTTAAGACCAGAGCTCATAAACAAATTTAGTTGGAATTTTTCTATTTTTATTTGTGCTTCATTTATTTTACCAAAGTGATGTTAACGTACATAGAGCTGTAGTCCCTAAGTGTCTACCTGCAAGACTGATGGAGAGAGACTTTATTTACAAGGGCATATGTAGTGATAGGACAAAGGGGGATGTTTTTGAATTGAAATAGAGTAGGTTTTGATTAAATATTAGGAAAAAATTCTTTATTGTGAGGCTGGTGATGCCTTGGAACAGGTTGTCCAGAGAATTTATGGATACCCATGCCTAGAAGTATTCAAGGCCGTGTTAGATGATGCTCTGAACAGCCTAGTCTTGTGGAAGGTCCCTGTCCATGGCAGGGGATGTTGGTACTGGATGATCGTTAATGCCCCTTCCAACCCAAGCCATGCTATGTTTCTATGAACTCTAAGCTTTGTAGTTGTTTTTTTTTTCCTTATTTAATGTAATTCTGAGCAAAGTTATCATTGGAAAACTAAAATTTAAGGGTTAAAAATGTAAATATCCACAAAGCACATAAATGATGAATAGTCTAAAGAAAATAGCTGATTTTACATTTAGATGAGGAATTCAAATATGTCTGTAATTACATGATCATACAGGAAATTCTCAGGGACCATAAGTAATAATCAGGCGATTTATGAGGCTACACAGACTCATACAAGACTTGGAAATTTCCAGTAAGGGTACTGCAAATAACCTATGAATTAAAAATAATTTGATTAAAAATTCCCCTCTAAAATAGTGTAAAGCAGACAGTCATTTCCAGCATTCAGCTCAATGTGTTGTGGAGTGATTTCCTTGTTCTCAATGGAACTAACTTTTACTACAAAACTGCTTGTTTCAGGACATTTGTGTGTGACTTAAATAATTTCTTGTAGCACAGTACAGCAAAATACTTTGTTAATGCATCAGAGAACAGATTAATGTCTATATGATAAGAGAAGCAATAATAACTTTGAAAACTAAATATTGTTTTATTTTTTATAAGATGAATTTCAGGCAAGTGCAAAGTCTATAGAACTTAGGTCTTCAGTCTAACAAGATTACTTCAGTATTCAAAAGTGGTTCTGATGTGCATTAAGGTCACATTTTCATCATGGTACTTTACAAATACTTAATAAAATTTACGCCTTTTTTTCTAATCTTGCTATACAGTTCCTTGGATTTTTACTCACTTCTTTTCTTTTAAATAACAATGATATAGGCAATGTGGTTTGCTGACAGATATCACATACACAGAACTTTTTAATTTAAAGTATCATCCCTGGATACTTACTTATCCAACCCTTTGGAAAATTTCAGATTGCTTGACAGTAGTTCATACAGTGACATTAGCATCATTGTAGAACTGGCACTGTGGAGTTTGCAAGTATTTTGGTGATCAACACATGTCAGAGAAAAGATCCCAAATTTGATTAAATTTAATGATGATATATAAAAGTACCATGCTTGGCAAAGTTCTTCTATGGACAGTTACAAAAGGAGGAAGAGCAACACAAGAAAGACTACAGAAAACTATAAATGTGCCATAGTCTGAATTAAAGTTTATAAGATGTTACCAAAAATGGTAAATGTCATTCTGGGAATGGCTCATGGAAAACTGACAGCTCAGAATGATATTTTTTCTTCCTTCCTCAGTCTTGGCAAGGCTTCATCTAGAAATTAGGTTTGGGCACTGTTGTCTAAGAGAAAACAAACAGAAAAGAGCAACAAAGTGGTGAGAGATTTAAAGACAGATGAGAAAAGCTTTTGTCTGGAATTGAAAATTGGATTAGTATAGCCTAGAAAGAAAGATAGTGCAAAGATGGTAAACATCTCTATGAAAATGTAGAAGTATCATGAAAAGAACATATTTATCTCTTATCACTGTAGGATAAATTTGACTTAACTTAAACCCAAGAGAATTAGGTTAGACATATATTTTGCCTTACTGTAATAATAAGTAAACATTGGAAGAGGCTACTCTAAAAAGGCCATGAAAATTAAAAACTAAGAATGTTTCAAGTTACTCTTGCCTGAAAGCAGAGTAGATTGACCAAATGACTGACCCACTAATTATCTTTTTAATGAATTACAGGTAAATAATGTAATCAACCTTAGTAAACAAGCAAATTGATATTTGATCTGGGTTTAAATATGTATAGAAGTTTTTTACTAGTTCCAGCCCTTCAGAAGGAATAAAGGACAGAAGAATATTTGCATTTCTGCAGTACATAGATTTTCTTTTTTTTTTCTTGGTCAGGAAAGATCATCGCATGATGGGAAGTTTTGTGGGCTTTCATGAAACACATTAGTGTGCTGACTAATAGGACTATTCTTTGAAACACTAGTATTCTCTCCTTTCATTTTTGCAGTCAGGTGGTATATTTTTATGTAGATCTTGGAACTAAAAGCTTTTCATTTAATGATTAAAAATGTACCTCCTTGGAATGACATGAACTTGCCATTCTGAGAATATGATGATAGTAATACAATTGTGATGTAATCAGAGCATGTTCAGCTTTGGGAAGTGATCTCATTTTCTGCAAGCTGTGGGTCCTCATAACAGTTACCAGTACAGTCTCTAAACTTACTGTTACAGATGGGAAAAGGGCATCACAGTCTTTCACCATTTCCTGCTACTGCCTCTGTCCATTCTCCCGTTCTTTGGGTGGCATTTTCATTTTTGTGGTGAATGGAAGAAGTAATCTCTTCCCTCTTCAAAGGGGTAGGTTCTGTTTGTGACATCCATCTGAAGGCCACTTTCGTATTGCCCCGTAATAAGGAAAGAACAGAGCAGAAAAATAATAATAATTAAAAAATCAAACCAAAAAACAGAAACCACAACCCCACCCCCCAAAGCCCAGCCAAACAACAACAACCCCAAACCAAAGCAAAAAAAACCAACAAGAACAAGGAAAAATATAATTACCGATAAAAAATTATAAGTCAAACTGAATGGGGGAAATATCCTTTTTAGATGTAGGCCAGAGATTGATTGGATGTGGTAAATGATGAGGTATCAGTGCCACTAAGAGAAAGCAGGAAAAATGATGCTGTCTGAGGACATCATGATTGGAACAATGAAACAAAGAAATAGTGAAGTAATAAGATAAGATCAAGAAGTGGAACTATGAGACTTTGTTACTGCTTGACTGAATTGGGAAAAAATATCCTTCATCTGGAAATTGCCTGGTATATGTTAAAGGAGCATGGGCAAAATTACTGTGCAGCACAGAAAACAGTTTTTGATTCCTTGCAAGAGAAATCAGGAAATCTTTGGTCCACTGAAATTCAAAAGGGCGTGTGTCATATAATTAGAATGCAGAGATGCAAATTCCCCTAGTTTATTGAATATTTGCCTATAGACTTGTTTATCATAAAACTAATCCTAGTTTTATGATAGATTCTATCATAAGATAGAATAGATTCTTGTTTACAAATATTGCTGTAAATCTGGATCCCATCAATTTTATTCACAGAGTCAATTCTATAATTTCATGGAATGTTATGACATTCTTAACAAGACAAGGACAATTCAAACTCAGTCAGAATAGCTGAGAGATTCCCTAATATGAGGAATCTGCCTTAGTGGCATTTTTTATCTAGCCTAAGGATGGATCACAGTTATAACCAAATGGTTGCTTGCTTTCGTCAGCTGCATATAGAGTTTCTTTGTAGTTGATCTGACCCCAGGAATAGTACAGGGATGGAATTGTTGCATGGGTGACACACATCTCACCTTTCTCACCCTTAGAAGCCATGTATATGATGACTTATATCAGTGTGGTGATACCTGTACTGTGAAGCACTTAAACTTATTAATTTTGTGTTATGGAAGAGGCAAAGCACCCTTTTGCCAGATTTCCTTGCATTCTTCTCTGGGGCTGTATGAGATACAGTGTATCTGCCCACATTTTCACCACCAGGTTAATGTTGCACACTTCCCCCACCCTCAGAGGTAAAACTCCTTGGTAGGCACTAAATAGTTCAAGGATGATTTGCCTTTCTCTAATTTTAGATTTCAGCTGTCTCTTCAGATGTCTCTTCTTTCACAGTGATTTTGACTGTGATTTTTTGCCTAAATCAACAGTTGCTGAGAGAATATACTTGGTAAATTATGCAATCTGAAGCCAAATTTTAAATTGCAGATACAATGTAGCAGTTAAAGCTCTGAAAAGGGATTATAAATGAAGACTGGGTTTTATGAATATATTAGGCTTCTTTATGACAGGAGCAAAATAATACCAGATTAAAAAATATTCAGAATGGTGCAAGAAATACATTGTAGAAAAATTTATCCCTAATTTTTTATGAGTGATGTGTAGAAGTCCTCTCTGCCCTTAAAACTTAGAAGGATTAAGTGCTGTTCAAGCAAATATAAATTTGTTCCTAGTTTGCTGATACTGGAAGTAAATTTGTTAGGGAGAAATTCTAGTTTTATGTACCTGTTTTCCAGCGAGCAATAAAAGCCCTTGGTTAAAGGCATCTGGTCTAGTCCAGAAGAGGATGGTTCACTGTCCAGTGAAGAGTATGAGCCAAGAGCTGAGCACAGGCAGGACAGTGCCCTCTCTGACAAAAGAACAGCCCTACTGCAGGAAGGCAGGACTGTGAGAGGAATGATGCCTTAGGTTTTAACTTCTATATTTTTCAAATCCTCTACTGCTAGTGTAACTCTGAAGTTTCCTGTAGCTTGTTAAGTGCTGCTCTCTTATGCTAAGATAGACATAACAAAACCTCTCCAGCTTGCTCTCCAAGGACACCCAGACTGTCCTAGGCTCAAAAAGTGTAAACCATCATCTTGGGGAGAGAGAGGCAAGCTTGGAGAAATGCCACCATCGGCTGGGTTCTGGTTGGTGAATTTATGCTGATATAAAAGTGTGAAGAACTCGTGACCTGTCATCCATTTTGGGATGCACTGAGGCAGGACCCTCTGGAGCCCAGAGTGTACCTCTGAAGGCCTTTCAAATAAATATCTCCTTTATTCCTTTATTCCTGTCTAGTCTCTGTTTCGAAATAGCCAGATAGGGCATCAGGAGCAGCAGCCATCAGCAGTCCCATATAAGATGAGATGATGGTCAAGTCTGGGGTGATTGCAGGGATTCCTTCAGGAATGACAGGAGGCAGGGCTGGATACAAGGCTACTGCAGCACGTGGTCCAGGTCTGTGCAGGAACCCCTCAGACCAGGACAGCAGGAGGCAGGGCTGGGCTCAGGGACGCCTTCACTGTGACTCGGGGCAGAGCTGTGTCCTGGCATGAGCTTCATGAAATCGCCATGCCCATAACAAGAGTGGCTGGGTGAAGATCCAGGTGAGGCTGCTTAGGGTAGCTAAAGCCTGTTAATGTACTCCGGGCCCTTGTGTAAATCCAGAGTAATCCAATTCACTTCAAAGCATAAGTAATGGAATTTGCAGTAATCAGTCTCTCTCAGTCAAATTTGCAAGCCTGCTATGTGCTAAGAAATGGTTTCGAAAAATTATGCATCATTTAATAAATATTTATGTAACTCCTTATTGTGTGAAATAAGTATTAATGATGGACCCCAAATATTAAAACACCTCCCAACAGATATTTAAAAGGGATCAAATTGCCAAATTATATTAATATTAGAAATACTTCAACATGGAAATTTGTGAAGCCATGTTTTATTTCCATTCTATCTTTACCTGGACACATTAATACTCAGTATTTCATAAAAAATTCAGATATATTTTATCCCAAAGACAGTTTCACTGATTCTTGTTCCAAATTAAAATATCTAAATTATAATTAATTTTATATATAGAGGCCACATTTAGACACATGTGAAGAGGTCTACTCAATCATCACTACGTTTATGCTCAGTGCAATTTGCAATGGCAAGTTAGGTTCAATAAACAATGCTTTTAGAAGTCAACAAGTTCAGTACCTACCCTAGTGGTTTCTTTCTGAAATCCATCTACATCTTTATTCACCTTATCTATCTTTATTAGACCAGTCCCTTCAATTTTAATCCTTATAAAGTAATTAAAAACCTCTTCTATTTTATGCATGGCCTGATAATTTTCCAACATACTTCTGACAATATTTTCTTTTGTTGCATTTCAGTGCTTACTCTTTACTTTTTTCTCTGATAGAACATTTTCCAAGGCTTGCTCTCTGTTCCCAACAGAACCTGTGCAAGTTTGACATGCTGACTAGTTTCTGAAATTTAAAGCTACAGTAAATTATGTATAATGTCTGAGAGTTATTGAGACTGATTAATGCACGTACTGAAGAGCTGAAATCATAGAATCATAGAATGGTTTGGGTTAGAAGGGACCTTAAAGATCATCTAGTTCCAACCCCTCTGTCATAGACAGGGACACTTTCAATATACCAGGTTGCCCAGAGTCCCACCCAACCTGGCTTGAATACCTCCTGGGATGGAACATTCAGACCTGCTCTGGGCAACCTGTCCCAGTGCCTCACCACCCTCACAGTAAGAATTTTTTCCTAATAGCTAATAGTTTTTCAGTTTTGAGCCATTTCCCCTTGTTCTGTCACTACATGCCGGATGTATTGTTTGGGCCTTAGGCAGTCATGCCATACTTGACTGGTTGGTGCCACTGCCAGGTCGATTTTTGAACCTTGATTGCAACAGACTGTTTTCATTGTTTGATGTAATGCAGTAAGTTTCCTGTCTTCCAATATAATTTGCATCATAATCCCCAGCACATACCTTATGAAAAGTAATTAATGGGATATTTTTCAAAGTTATTTTCTTGTTCAGACTCAGTGTTCTAAGTTACAGAGCATATGTTTTAAAAATCTTTTCAGGTCAATTTATGCAATTGCAAATAAATAAGTCCACTAGAGGGCAATAAAATTGTTAATCTATTTGAAATAACATTTCATTTGATTAAGAAATTTAAGTGAATAAGGAAAAGTGCAGGAAACCATTTAAGTGACAGGGTGTTTGTACTGTCTCCAGACTGGGAACACTACTCATCCAGCCTCCTGTTTTCCTGTTCCAGGCATGCAAATGAACACCCTGGTAAACATCTCCACATGCACCGATCCTCTTTCCATGAGGAGAAAGGGAAATGTTAGAAGGACAATTTTGTAAACAGTCAATTTCTGGGACCCCATTTACCTATACCCATTTACCTGTAATTCAACCTGAGATATTAAGCCTTCAGTCTTTATCCTCAACAATAATCTCATGTCCTACTTGTTAAAATGTCTTTTACTTACATAAAGAAGTTGGAAAAGTAAAATACTTATCATCAAATCCCTTTTTGACCTGCAAAGTACCAGAAAGACTTACCAGTGTCTTTAAAAGGTGTCCTTTAGGAGTTTACACTAAACCTCACAGTATGAGAAGGAAAGCATGAGTAAATAATTAGAGAAAAGATTGAAGGGTAGTTCGGAGTCTCTTTCAAAAGAGTTTTGACTGTAAGGAATGGCAAAAAGAATATTCCTGAAGGAATATTCCAGTCATTTCTCTGCCTCATTCCTCAGAGTTTTGCTGCAGCTTTCTAGCATGGATGTTTTACATCCCATGAAATGAGTAGTGATTTCTACAGTAAGTGAAAGACTAATTTTAGTCCATGGATTATACAGAAAGTGTACAAAAATTTATGAATACAATGCAATTTGAGTCTTGTACTGGATAACTGATACTAAAGGATTAAACATTTTACAGGCATATGCATAAGATTGCTCATTTGTATTTCCAGATGTCTAATGAAAGACTGTCCATACTGATATTGTGAATGTTTTGGTAAAATAGCATATACATTTAAATAATCTGCAAAACGCAATAAAACACATAGATACTACCAGCAAAATATTTTATTTATATAATGATTTAATTTATTGGTTATGTAACTAAAGCAGAATAATAAAGCGTAATAAATATATAGTAAATTAACTTTTGACAATATCAAATGTAGAACTAAATTATGAGTGATGTGTGAATAATCAACAGTAAATTTATTTATAGCGACAATTAATTTTTTTAAGAGTATTCATAAACATAGAACTTTAATTCATTTAAAACAGTGTTGAAGCAGTGTTATACTCTTATATCTCTTATATTCTCATTAATCCTTCTGTTTAGCTGAACTCCGTGAAGGTATAGTTCTGATAAAACTTGGTAAAACTGAGATTAAAATGGAATGAAAGGTATTACTCATTTTCAGTGAACTTTTATTGAGCATGTACATTTTTAACAAAGCAAGTTCTGAATGAATTAAGAAAACCTAGCAAGTTTGTGATGATAGCCAATAAGACCATGACTGTGAGAATGATCAACTCCCAGTCGGCCCTGAAATTGCACGAGATCTGCTGCTCCAGCTGGATCCCTACAAATCTATGGGGCCTAATGGGATTCATCCAAGAACCCTTAAAGAGCTGGCTGATGACATCACAAAACCTCTCTCTCAAAATCTCTTGATTTTCGAGTGGTCTTGGAAATCTGGAAAGGTCCTACAGCTGGCGGGAAGCTGGTCAACATTGTCCCAGGTTTCAAGACCAAGGACCTCAGAAATTACAGGCCTGTCAGTCTCCCTTCAGTACCTGGTAAAGTCATGGAGAAGATTATTCTGGGGTGTATTGAAAAACACCTGAAAGACAACACAGTCATTGATCACAGTCAGCACAGCTTCATGAGACGAAAGTCCTGCTTGTCAAACCTGATTTCATTTTATGACAATGTAAGACATCTAGTTGATCAAGGGGAGACAGTTGATCTTTATGAATATCAGTAAAGCTTTCAGTGCTGTCTCTCAGAGAATCCTTCTGGATAAAATATCCAGCACACAGCTGGATAAACACATCGTGTGATGGGTGAGCTACTGGCTCATGGGTTGGGCACAAAGGGCTACAGTGAATGGGGTGACATCAGATTGGGGACCTGTCACTGGTGGGGTTCCACAGGGCTCCATCTTAGGCCCTGTGCTCTTTAACACCTTCATAAATGACTTGGGTGCAGGACTGGAAGGGATACTAAGCAAGTTTGCAGATACAGAACTGGGAGGAGCTGTTGACTCCCTTGAGGGCAGGGAGGCCCTGCTGAGAGGCCTCCACAAATCAGAGGGCAATCAGAAACCATAGGAAGCTGAACAAGGGAAAGTGCCAGATTCTGCACCTGGGATGGGGCAACCCTGGATGTACAGACAGACTGGGGAATGAGATGACAGAAAGCAGTGCCAGGGAAAGGGACCTGGGGGTCCTGGTTGATGGCAAGCTGAATGTGAGTCAGCAGTGCCCTGGCAGCCAGGAGGGCCAAGCATGTCCTGGGGTGCATCAGGCACAGCATCGCCAGCTGGGCAAGGGAGGAGATTGTCCTGCTCTGCTCTGTGCTGGGGCAGCCTCATCTTGAGTCCTGGGGCCAGTTGTGGGCACAACAATATAAGACATTAAGCTATTAGAGAGTGTCCAAAATAGGGCAATGAAGGTGGTGAAGGGTCTTGAAAGGAAGCCGAATGAGGAGTGGCTGAGGTCACTTGGTCTGTTCAGCCTGGAGGAGACTGAGGAGAATTAGACTGAGAGACCTCATTGCAGTCTGCAACTTCCTCATGAGGAGAAGAGGAGGGACAGGCACTGATTTCTTCTCTCTGGTGACCAGTGACAGGACCAGAGGGAACAGAATGAAGCTGTGTCAGGGCAGGTTTAGATTGGATATTAGAAAAAAGTTCTTCACCCAGAGGGTGGTGGGGCACTGGAGCAGGCTCCCCAGGGAAGTGATCACAGCACCAGCCTGACAGAGTTCAGGAAGCATTTGGCCAATGCTCTTGGGCACATGGTGTAGTTCTTGGGAATGATGCTGTGCAGGGACAGGAGTTGGACTCGATGATCCTTGGGGGTCCCTTCCAACTCAGTTTATTCTGTGATTCTGTAATTTTGTAATACTCATTGGAGTGCAGTGGCCAACAAAAGCTTTTAGACAGTCCATTGGTGTCCCTCACCTAGATTTTTCTACTTTGATGCTTTTTGCCATAAAAGACACTACATGCTTTAGCATGTACATGTAGCATATGGCTCTCTAGTCATGCCAAAAAATCAGACATTTCTTTAGGCTTTGCCACTGTAATAACTGATACATTAACTGGTTGGTTCACAACTAGAGAAAGAGAAGCAGCAACTGATACTCTGCAAACAATGCCAATACAATCCAAGAGTTAGTGAGCACCAAAGAGAGTTTTTTTGGTTTTTTTTACTTCCATGCATGACTATTGTCTTTTGTCTACAAAAAGTCGAACCTTAAAAAAAGAAATCTTGAAAAGAAATGTCTTTATGTCTTCATGGGTACTTTAAAGACCCTTCAGTCTCAGGAACTCTGAAAACTCTGTTGCAGATTTAATTCCAAACAGAGCCATCCATAACAAAATATTGCTAGTTTGTTTGAAAAAGGTTGAATGATGTTTAACAGAGAAAACAAGAACTAAATTTTGATACTATATAAAGGCTTTATGTAGTTTTGTCTAAGTGCTATTCTGTTTGGTAGTATAAGAAAATTGTCCTCTACATAGAGTGCTTTGCTCTGGGGAAAATTTGCCATTACCCGTGAATCCTGAGAATAGCAGCCAAGGAAATTTAAAGAAACATTGTTTTGTAGGCGTGGCACTAGTCAGGTCTCACAGATGTCCAGGACTTTAAGGTAGAGGGTATGTGGATAGGAAGTAATTATTAAGTAAATAAGAAAACATTAGCAAAAGGTACATGTTAAAGTGTTCTGTGAAAAATAGTTACATGCATTTATTAAGAAACAGCAAATACCGCTAGTCTATTAGTTATAAAACTAATTTTGCAAATTAATTTGAGCAATATAAATAGAAATAAAATCCCTCTTTAAATTTCATCCTAGTATTAAGCAAGCTTTAATGGTATCTTTAGTTCCTATATACACATGCACTTACATGCAAGGTCTGAAATGGATTAAGGAAATAAACATGCATATGAAATTATAGGGAAATCAGTTTAAATGGAAATAAGTTCCAGATGCCAAAGGAGATGCTGCTAAAATGCCTGGGATGTGACATCAGAGATGAAGAATAAATGTTGTTTAGTAGTAACATTGAATTAATCCTGAAGATGAAGTAACATTGATGTATGCTCCAGGAGGAATTCACACAGGAAACTGTAAACTAGAAGGTTTTAACTGTTGCAGTATGGATGGGGGAATATATTCTGCTTGAGCCTTCTCTCTGGCACGCCCTAGATGCCCTGTTATGCCAGAGATGCTGAATTCTTTGTGCCTTCTGGTATGTATGTGGAAGCAAGGGAAATAGAATATGAAACCATTTTACCTGGGTAAATGTTAAGATAAGTCCATAGCCTCTCCCATTTTTCCCCCAAATATACTGGACCTGTAAAATCATTGTATCTGCATAAATTCTGATTTATCCTGATGACCTCTAGGTAGTATCTATGTAATAAAAAACCAACACATCTAAATATTAAAACTCAGATTGGAAAGCCTAGAAGGGTTTTATCTCCAGAATGTCCAAGTGAAGTTTTGATGGAATAATCTTTCAGGAAAGGCAATGCAATGAATGCTGTTGTCAGGGCCCCAGCCCCTGGCGGCAAGAAAGCAGCTGGTCCTTGGCAATCAGCTTCTAAGCAAGTTTTCAGTAATAATGACTGTAAAGCTTTCAGAAATAATACAGGTATGGATTTATAACCTTGAAGACATAAATTCCATATCCAGCTGTGGACACATTGTTCTCTTAACTTTATAGATATGAAGTCAAACCATTAAAATGGTTTAACTTAAACCATCCTATCCAGTGCATTATGCTGTAAATCCAGGTATGGCATAGCCTAATAAACCCCATACTTTATTACAATGACATCTTTGTCTATTATTGTGTTCTCACAAATTCAAAATTAGGTTCATTAGAAGAATACTCTTAAATGATTTATGAAGTCTTATCTCTCAAGAACTATATGCTCCTGACTGTAAACTACAGGTTCATGCCACTTGATAGGAAGGCAGGATTGGTAAGAAAGTGTCATGCCAGCAACAAAAGTCAATACTCACTCTTGTGCAAGTGAAATCCTCCTCTGTGGACACCTCAGTAACTGAGTGAACTTTCAGTAAACTCAGAGCCTTCATTTTCTGCGTATGGAAACTTTTCAAATTAATCCTTCAGCAACTTAGGAGAAATATTATTTTCACCATGTTTTTAAAGGGACCTTAAGTAGTCTAACCAAGATCAGAATCCAAGCAGCAAAAATAATATATAATCCTATTACTTTTCTGTTAGAAGATTGAATTATTTTTAGATTTCTACCAAATATCCCTTATAAGGCAATTTTAAGTGGATTAGTGGTCTTTCTTTTTTGGAGTTGCTGACACTTGCCAGGAGGTGGAGTAAAAAATGGATAATCTCCACAGCTTTCTTCTTTGTCAGTGAGAAAGTTTCCTCCTTTAACTTAACATGCTGAACTACCTCTGGAGGAAACTTTCTTCTCAGATTATATAAGAAGCCAAAGCATAGACATAATTACGAGTATAACTCTGATGGAAATATTCTTGGAATAAATTGTTATTTTTTTTTTTCTGAGGATGAGCCCAGATATGTAGGTCTTCTCTACATGCTATATGATTTTCTGGAAATCTGAAATTGTGTTATGATGTATGGTGGTTAGATTATTAAATAATGCATTTTTAAAAAATCAGAACTAGTATCCAGTGAATCATAGACAGGATGGTTGTGATCCAATTTTGTGCTTGAAACAGAATCTCTGCTAATTTTCTTTGTCTGAAAAGTAATACATAAGTTTTTTCAAGTTCCTATCCTAGCCAATAGAAAAAACTTTGATGAAAAAGTACAAAGAAACATGTCGCTTTATAAGCTAAAATATTCCTTTAGGAATTTTTGTTTCAATGTCTTCCATTTCTCCATGTGATTTTCCAATTAGTTTACCTCAGAAAATTAAGGCAAGAAATGACATTAGGATAGTTAGAAAATCCTTCCTTTAGAATGGTTCTTCAGGAAGCTGCATCTATGATGAGATGACTCTGAAAGATTAAAAAAATTCTTTCAAGAATTCTTGATGCCTTTTAATTAACACTGCTCAAAAGTGCCTGTAGTTTCTTGCTGCCAAAATAACTGAAGATTTCTCTTGTCTTTACCACGTCCAGATTTTTGTGTCTAAGGCACAAGGAACCAGACAAATAAGAAATGTGGGGTGAAACCCTAACCCAGAGAGATACAGAGGATGTCCAAACTGACTTTCTATGTCCAGCTCTTTCAAAGCACTGCCTTTACTTATGCAGCCCTCTAAGGTTCTGTAAAGTCAAAGTTACAAAGACAGACTAGACTCACCAACATGCACTGCTCTGAAAATGTATGATAACTACCACTGCAGTTTTACTGGGGTCTGTATTGCTTGATATGGTAAAAAGTCTGATCTCAACAGTTAAAATATTTTTATTTTTTAACACTTGTTATTTCACATTTTCATGTCATTAGAAGTCATGAAAGGAATATTCTCTAACTTCTTATTTGAGTTTTCTAGTATGGATTGTTTGGCCATTCTTTAAATGTAATGTAAGTAAAAGGATGAAAACAATCGCTGTTTTCTTTCTTGATGGGCCTCTCGTATTACTTCCCAAAAGAAGGGCACAAATTCTAGCAATTTTTTATAAACTTAAATTTTTTTTCAATCAGGTATTGAATTATGCAATGAATAAGCTTGAGCCATTATAATTAAGTGACGTCGAGTCCACTATAAAATGACATTATTATACCAAACTCCTTGCAGATAAATGCCAGAATGATACAAGAAATAATATTTCTGAGCAAGTTGCTCTGATTTAGATCCACTGACTGTGTCACTTTGGATGACAAGTGACTTTGGTGATTCTCCTTGAAAAGGATTTTGCATGTTCGTGTTAAAAGAAATGCTCATTTCACTTTATATACAGATTTCTTTTCAAGGTAGAAAGTAGCTGTGTCATGCTAATGAAATGGAACTAATTTTAGTATTTTTCTTATATTTTCACTAAAGTATGTGTATTATCATGAGCAAAGTAACAGGTAAAGCAGCTTTAAGGTTTGGTTTTCTCCCTATTCTGTTCATAATACTAAGTTAAGATAGTAATAAAAAGAAAAAAAATCATCAGAACAATGATATCTGTATTCACCTCTTAATGAGACAATTGTCTCTTGACAGACTGAAACTTGTCATCTCATCTTAACTAATGGATGACAAGGAAGTTTAAAATGCTTCTATATATTATCCTATAGTCTTATCTTGGCTTTTTTCCCCTTATTCTTTTTTGCTAAAGACTAAATGTAATAACATCAGGTTTTATTCACTGTCTTTCACAGTCAAAGTACCCTGAAGTATATTACAAAATGTTGAGACACAAGGTGGTTTTTTCAATGGGTGTGTAAGAAAGAGTACAGTGTGTCTGGTAAAAGGAGGGGGGTGATCTACATATCTTCTTTGGTGTGATGTGCATTGACTTAATGCAGAACTGTCCTTAATTGTAACTGTAAGTAGAGTTTTGCAAGAGGAGGAGTCCTTGAGCTGGCAGCCCAAATGTTATCCCTCCCAAGGAAAGAAATTATAGGTGAAGTATCAGTGGAGCTTCTGCTCTAACGTCCTAGATCAGCCTGGAACAGGTTATTGTGTGAAGGACAAATTAAAGGGAAGAATAGAGAAAATGCAGCCAGAACACTGCATATCTCCTTCCTCATCTCCGGTCGCTTTTTTTGCCCCATATAGAATCTGGGCAAATAAACATCCAGCTGGATGCAAAGTAATGTGCTTTGATTTTAGACATCAACATCTACATGATAGGGGAACAAAATAATTGGGAAGTTGGTTGGAAAAGAACCCCCCAAAATTTTAAACTGTCACAAATGCATATATACCAGTATCAGTTAATTGCTGTTGCCTATATTTTGTAAATTTTGCAAGTATTTTGACTTATCAGACACAAGAAACCTTTTAACAGTACAATGTAACCTAACAACTTTGGGCAGCTGTACCAGAATGTTCAAATGTAGTGGATACATGACTCACACTCCCCATCTCACCATCCTCTATCCTAGCAGTGGTTTCCAAATTAGACTTCTAAATTACTTCTTGTAAGGATATTGTCATCCTTCCTGTTACTGCTGTATTGCGGCCATAAGATGTTACTCAACTTCTTTCTGCAAGCATCATAAAAGTGCAAACATTTATCTCTGAGTATTGATATTTAAAGCACATTAAATACAGTAAGAAATGACAACAGCACACAAGCATATAGGGACAGAAGATAACGGGTCTCTGCTGTCTGCATCAAGGTTAAACATGCTGATAAACCATGTTGACTTGTGGCCAGAATACTATTAGACTTAGAAGAGTAGGGGCTGTGGCAGGATATGTTTTCGAAGGAAGAAAGAAAGCAGCTTATTTACAGCTAGACTTTTTGCTGTACATAATGTAAATAAATTAATAAGTATTTTTAGAAACCTTATGTGTTTTCATCTTTGTACTGAGTTAATGTAAGTAAAGTAACTAGTCTTATGTTAGTTGTAGTGACAAGGGTTTGTCTTGTCAGATCTGGAGTTAAGTATCTGATTAGTGCACAAATAAGTACTTTGGAACACATCAAAGTGGAACTATGGAAAGGTTCAGCTTCTAGAGAACTTTACCTCTTCAGAAACTAGAACAGCAATGCATTATTTTCAATAATGTTTCAGGAACGTCTCATGTGGTGGATTTTGCCCTTTCTCAATTTTATTTTCACAGAGGTGAATCATCAAGAATTCCTTTTTGATTATTGATACATATTGGTGTACCCACATCCTCAGTTACAGACAATTGACCAAACTTCTATATAGTGATGCCAAAAAAAAGGAGTGATTTTGAGAGGGAAGAGAAGTATCACTGAACTTTTGACCAGGTCAAGCGAGGGGTAGCCTATGCAATGACATTAGTACTGATCCAGAAAGAGAGACCTAAAAATTCTGTCATATACCAGCACAGGAGACAAAAGCAGCAAGAGCTTATGGCAATGAGCTCCTCAAGAAATGCAAGGCAAGCTGTTGGGATTCAAGAGCTGAGGCCACAAAAGATTCAAAAATAACTAAATTTCTGGGGAGTAAGAAGTTTATTCTACTGTTGAGGACATTCTTCATGTCACTGCAGTGCTAGGCACAGAGCAATCACTGTGACTATATCCTAAACTATCTGCCCTGAATTTTTTGTTCAAAGATTCAAAACCCACTTATGGAAGAACAGCTACTGCTATGTAGCAAAAATGTGTGCTGACCTTTACCCAGTAAATATGCGCTGGCTCAAGATCCAGATTGGGATTAGATGAGTTTATTAGTCTGTAGCCGGTAAATCAACAATGTGAGAAAACCAAATTCCTCAGGCTATTGAAGCCCCAGCATATGATGAATTAAGTGCTGTAAACAAACAATGAAGTTTATTTACAGATAGATATTGTAAAATTACAGCAGGGATCAGGAGGTGGTGAGCTGCTACTTGGAATCCCTCCATGGGAGGAGCTGCCACCTGTGAAGGGACTGGAGGCTCTAGTCAGTTTGCAGAAGTAATGGCCTTGAAAATAGCCTTGGAACGTGTTCAGAAGCATCACTGGCCCCAGTATATGTACATAAAGTCTGCTGGCTAATGCAATGTAAAACTGTCTCAAAAACTGAAATCATGTCAACTGGCAGCAACAAGCAGGTGAGCCTGGGGAGAGGGGAGGAAAATGTTAGGTTTTAATTATGTGTTTTCCTTTAATTTTTTTTAATACACAAATCTGTAATCAAAAGTTTCTGCTAATTGCCAATAAAACATAAAATTCCTCTAATTGAAAATATTTTGCCTCAGACAACTGTTGGCAAGGTGGCACAAACAAGATTCCTAGAGGATAGCTCTGAAAAGCAAAATACTGATCCCATCAGTTTGCTAGCATACCCTTACTTCTTGCAAACGCTAAGAAGGATACTGAATAGATGGACAGATCTTAAGGCACAACTATGCAAAATTACTGAGGGAGCTGTAGAGGTGTCCCTTACAGATTTAGGAACAGACCTAATAAAAATGGGTGTTTCACGCTGGACAAACATAGACAAGTGTCTGTGTATGCAAGATTATTGTGCATATGTTTAAACAGTGAGAAGAGTACAAACACTACAGAACACATACAGCCTCAACAAATTCTCCACTAGACATGGAAAAGATCAGATCAGTATTTGGGAAACATTTGGATACCAGAAGATTTATTCACAATTTCTGAGAGAAAGTCTATCCAGAGGGCAAAATATGTAATGACAAAACTAAAGATAGATTTCTGACCTATCTGACATTGAGTCAGGAAATGAGCAACACATTACAGAAGAATTCTGGTGGTTCAGTGGCATCTGGGAATCTGAAAACATAATGGATAGCAGTAGGCATGCATAATCCCTTGGAAAGACATCAAAGAAACTGATGACAAGGGCAAACAAACAGAAAAGGACCCTTACCTAGTAGTGTTGGATTCAGCAAAACATCTTCCCAGGTAGCAAAACAAACTGTGATGAGCTAGAAAAACATTTTCATCCCCTGAAGTCATCTGGACCCCATCAGAGAAATGACAGACTCTGTCACAGTTAGGAGAATGCCAAGCAATGTGGGCAGCCCTCTATAGCAAGGAAGATCTACAGCTGAGCATGATCACATCCGACTGTCAAAATGCCAAACAAGGGCAATAGCCCATGTTCCCATGGAAAATACTCCTTGTAAAGTAAAACAGACCGAGAGAACAGTGGAGAGAAAGCTCTGGACAGCAGCATGGAGTTGGCAGTATATAAAGGGCAGAAGGAAAGCAACAGAGTGACCTAGAGTGACATCCTATGAGAAATGAACACACCTTATACATCTACAACAAAGGTTATGTGAGCCGAAAAATCCTTGCAAGTACTACAAATACTTTCAAAATCAGACTTTAAAGACCAAAATCTTTCTAACATTGATAGCAGTTCTGAAAAGATTTGTTTCCATTCTCATTTAGAAGTAATCATCAACATTTTTCTTCCAATAAGAAAACTGTATTTAGCCAACTGTAAATCAAACCCTTTTCAAACTGATCTTTCACCTTTTCCACCAGATTCCATCTACGACTTAGTTTTAGTGTCTAAGCTATTACAGTATGTCGACTTTCTGAAAATGCACAAAATAAATAGCATAAACCATATCAGATGTTCCCAAGGGTGAGTTATTTAACAATACATTAATTTGGTGAAGATTCTTTAAGCAGTTTGTGCAAACACAAAGGGATGAAAATGTGTTTTATTAAATATAGAATTTCAAATTTTCCCCTGATTTGATTTTTAAGTGAGAAATGTAACATTTATGCTATATAATCAATATTAAGGAAGTATGTAGAATAGTCTTCTGAATAATATATTCATAGAACACTATCACAAATGGATTATCTGTGTTGTGGATTCTAAATTTAATCTAGGTAGAACTGGTTACCAGTGTAAGTCACAGAATTACATCAAAGTAAAATTATACAGTGTTTGTCTTCACAGTATCAGGGAAGATCTTACTAATTAAAACTACTTAGAGATTTTAGGTTTTGCTTAACTTGTATGAGGGTGCTCAAAGCAGTTTCTTAATTTTATCTCCGCCACATTAGCACCAGTGGAACTTCTGTGTTTTAAATGGAAATTAGCCCTGGCAAGTTAAAATGTGATGGGAAGCTTTGAGATTGCATTTAGAGGGGTAACACCTTCCTTAGCCTCTTTTCAGTGAGACTGAAAGAGAACTGACGATGTGATGGTGCCCATTTCACAGTTTATTATCATTTTTCAAGTAGCCTTACTGGATGGAGTCTCTCACTTGAATGAAAAATACAACTAATCTATTGTAGACAGGCAGAAGGGATGAAAGAAATAATACCACATACTGTAAAAATAGACCAAATATGTATTTTTCCATGAAGTATATGGTATGCTGGATGTGAAATATTAAATATCAGAGCTTTTAAAATCCAGCTGTAGAGAGTTGTGATACTTAGGTGTCAAATCAAATATACCTTCCCTATCTGTGAACTATCTACAATAAGTGATCATCCTTTTTGACATAAGTAGGCATGAAATAGGATGGAAGGTTATTCTTTTGGTTGTTTTTTAAAGCAGACAATTATACTTCTTTTGGTTGTTTTATTAAAAAATGATGCATATATTTTCAAAGCTCTCTGTATGATTCTGAATATTCTTACAAAATATAAATTCATTCAGGGAGTTATTCTGGTTAATGCTATTCGTGGAAAGATATCAGAGATTAAACTTTAATCCTAGATACCATTGTAAATAATATATTTTTTTTAATATTTCACAAACAGATGATCAAGGTTTTAATATAATTTCTGGATTGTATCTAGAATGCCTAACCTTCAAGTAGGAAGATAATCTTAAGAGGTAGTTTACCAAACTGAGCAATTGATACTATATTATATTTTATTTCAAAATTAGTTACTTCAGTTAATGGAAGCAATTAACCACTGAGACAGTTCAACAAGAACCATGTTGGATCTTCATGACACTGAATTGAAAGTTGAATACATTCCTATAAGTCATGGTCTAATTAATAAATGATTTTAAGGGCATGTGGTGAATGTCTATTCCTTTCATATACACAAAGTGTAATTATAATGATACTTCTCACCTGAAGTACTCTAAAAATATCTCTTGCCTAACAACGTATTGTTAAATACTCATCACAATAGGGATGAACATGCTTCTATCCTAAAGGAAAAAATTAAACATCTGTTGATGCTGATGGCATGCTGTGATATGAGAGCATTTATGTCACATCCTTTACTTCCATTCTCATTGGCTCTAGTGCAATGTTTTGGCTGGCAATAAATATTTGAAGCACACAAAAACAGAGAAGTATCCTCTGACATGGCATTTGAAAACTGTCTCTCTTGAAAACAGTTTTATATTTTATGTAAGCTGAAAATTTTATTTTAAATACATGTAGATGAAACTTTGATTTTATAGGTTTTAAAATTTCTCATTCATAGTTGTGCTCATGTGTTCATAGATATAATATAATGTGAAGTGAGGAGGGAAGTGTTAACAACATTACAGTCTGTTTCTACTACCATATTTTTATTGGAATGAGCTATCCGTTTCACTATATCATTACAGAGCTGATTTAGAGCCTTAAAATGTAATATATAATTTCCCTGAGTAAAAAAAAGAAATGTGGATTGGACTATAGCTTATCTGCAAGGGAAATAAAGACTTTGAAATAAAGTAGGAAAATGTGGGTAGGTAGTTTTTTAATACGTTAGTATTTTTGAATGCAAATTTTAAAATCTTGAAAGTAATTTTAATTGCCCTGGCATTGCATGAACATTATTAGATTAGTCATTAATTCATGCTGGCAGCAGATTTTTTAATACCTTTCCTGCTTTTCTGTGCTAGAAAACAGATCATTTTAATGGATTTTTAAAGCCTCAAGATGTACCTAGTACTGGGAAAGCTTTAACGCAAAACTGGCAAAACCAAAGTGACTTCTTAATTTTATTCAAAACTGTGTCAATGCAGCTAATATGTCACACAGACACGTCTCACAAAAGAGAGTTCTTGTTTACAGCGTGACAGCAGTGATGAGGTTGGCTTCATTTGTGCTGTGTCTTCTTTGCTTTCCTTACTTTTGCTATTTTAAAGTTATAGAGCAGCTCATGTAGATATTTGATGTTTCATTCCAGTCTAGAAGGCTTTGATTAGGGATTGTTAATGGGATTGAAGAGTTTGGAAACCAAACAATTGACAAATAATCCTAAATTAAATTATTCCCACGGGGTTGTGTTTTCCTATTCAAGGCTGGATGAACCACAGACTGAGCTGCAAAAAAAAGTAATTAACTTCTCTGAGGACAGAGGACTAGATTTAGTGAGAGATTTATGTACATGGAAGTCTTTCACACCAGCTAAATGCACCTTTCTATGTAGATTCCCCAGATAGCTCATAAAGAGATGATATGACTGTACTAACGCCCTAAATTACTTGCCCAGTTTCTTAAAAGGTTCAGTTTTGGTATCCAAAGCTCCATAAACCTGTAAAAAAGGATGTTATGAACAAAAGCACGAGTTCTCACTGGCATATCAGAGTTTACAAAACCCTGGTAGCTGCAAGCATCTTGAAATCTTTTGCATTGCATGGTGTTTACACATTCTTGACTCATAGAATCATGAACAATGACTCATTTATCTAAATAAGCAAACAATCAAACTCCAAAGTTTTATTACTCTTAATTACACTGGGCAGTCCTTACTGGTGTCCTTGTAAAGGCTAACAATTAAGCCGCTAACAAACCAACAGTGGTTCAACACTAATAACCAACAGTATAACTTTTAAACACACAGGAAACATACAAAAAAAATCAAAGCACTTGAAACTTAAGTAATCAATGAAAGTAAGTAAACAGAGTGTTGCTAACTGCAATAGTATATTCCTCGATTTCTTCAATTTTTATTTTTTTACTTTTTTTTGGAATCTTAGGCAGAAAAAGACTCACTTGACAGCATTTGAAGAACATTAGAGATGATAGGATTCAATATGCTGTTTGTGTCAGAAGAAAGGCAAGCTAAGCTGTATTATCCTGAGCAGTTATTGCTGCTGCAGAAATCCAGTCAATTTTCTTTTAATATATGCGAGGGCAGGAAATAGATAAAAAGTTGGTGAGATTCAATTGCAACTTAAAAATAAGGAAATTACAAGTACAGTGTGCCATCTTATCTGTCCATTCCAGACTCAATAAATGTCTAGCCATGCCTGTGAACAGAGGAATAAGAGTCTGATGTAAGAAAACTTAAGTTTATACAGGTTGGTATTGGCAATCTGTGTGTATAAAATCACCCATCCCAGGGTTGTCAGCCGTTTTTCAGAACTTATACCTGATCATCCTGAGATCTACAGTGACCTGGAGAAAGTGCTTCACTCCTAAACCTTCATAGTACTAAGTGCTACCTCCTCTTCCTTCAAGCTGTACATTTGAAATGGAAATCCAGTGAGGATTCTTGCTCAAACTATATAAAGGATAGTGATTTTTACCTACTTCCCTTTCTAACTTCTGCATTTGCTCAACAATGCCATTTCTGGATTGCCTAATACATCATGTACAATGTAAGAGATGAAGGCTCCTAATTTTTATTTAAGATTCCAGACTGGTAGGTCTCATATGTCAAACCAATATTCTTCTAGGGTTTAAATACAGCTGATTTAAGTTAGATAACTAGCTAACACCCCCATTTTAGATATCTAATGTGGTAAGATTTATCTCTAGTGCAAGTGTGTATTTGTCCAAGCACCTAAAGCACCTAAATCAGGCAGATATGATGTCAATCATGAGGACTTCAGGGGCACCTACTTTCCCCAGTGACCAAATGGATGTGAGCTCTACCTCTAGAATGCGTTTATACAACTAAAATGGAAGGTAAGCAGAGAAGGCTAAGCCCTAATAATACTTTGGGGTCTAGCCTGCAATGCCAGGCGCTGCATTTTGAGTTTTGTCTATTGTCCCACTTATGTTTTATTCCAATCCTCAGAATCATTCAATCATCCTCATATGATATTCTGTATTTAAAGTGCTTTTCAATTCTCTATCATCAATACATTTCATTATCACATTGACACTTGTGTGCCAAGTCCCTAATGAAATATTTAAATAATATCAGGCCCAAGGCTAACCTTTTAGGAACTTCACCAATATGTTTCTTCTATGGAGAAGAATCTAATTCCATTTCTTTTTCAGATTTCATTGGTCAATTACTTACATACCATAGAAATCCGCTATATTTCTCATTATTCCTGGTTTAATGAACATCCCATGTGACACTGCATTAGTTTCTTTTAGTGAAGAGCTGATTAAATCTGCTGCATTTCTCTAAATGGCTTAGAAACAAAGTAACATGACTCCTTATATTAAATCAGCTCAGAAATTATATCTCAGAAAAGTTTAGTGTAAAAAGATAATAATTTTAAGATATTAATCAAAAAAGAGAAGTAATACTCTCAGAATTCACTCATAGCCCTAACTGAATGACTCCTTATTAAAACAGGTGGAGATAAACCAAAACAGGACTCTCCAGAAAAAAAAAATCCAATTAAATAATTAAGCTTTTTTAAATGACATTTATTAACTGAGCTATTTTTAGTGATCTGATATTTAAATATCAATCAGCAGAGTATCCTACTCCTTTGGTAACTGCAAATTCTGGTTTTACAATATAATATGATGTTTTATTTCTCTCCTCCTTGGTTCTTTCTTTCTGACAGTGTGATGAATTATATTGGTGTTGCAGGTTATTGAGTCACTAAAGTTAGAGCACAAACTCATTTTTATGACAGCACTAAGATATTACTCTGCCTATTCCTTGAAAATGAAGAGTCTTTTTGAAGCTGCAACTGTTTCTGTATGCACCAAAAAACCCCAATTTCTATAGTGTCTTAAGAGAGAAATTGCTTTCTAATACACATCACATCCGTGTGTCACATATGACATCAATAAAACCTGATAGGGTTTTTGCTAGGTCTTCAGGTCAATGCCTGAAATACAGTACTGCTCCAGAGAATAACCTGGGAAATGCAGTTAAACAGAGGACTCTTGTGATTCACAAGTATAGAAATGTCTAACTGGGTGTAGTGCTGAACATGTTCTGTATTCTATTTTCCATCCAAGACAGACTGTATTTTTCTTCTCCTATAAGCAGAAGACGTTAGTATGCAGATGTGCAATAATGCTTATCAGATAGCAAAACCAGAAATGGAAAAGATCAAGAGCTATTTATTATTCACAAAACAGAGGATTGAAATTTAGGGGTGATCTGTGAGAATGACTATTTTGGGAAAAGTGGATGGAATATTGGTTCCACTGAAGTCGGCGAAATGTTGTCATCAATTTTAAAAAAGATAAAATTCTATTTTCTTGCTTTTGCCTTTATTTTCACATGTGCCTCTTTTTGACTCCCTGGACAATTCATATTGATAGTTTCATTTCTCAGTTTGGGCCTAGGAAAAAGTTTTGCTCATCTGTATGTCCAAAGCATGTGCATCATCTCACTATATTTTTATTTTGATATGCAGATTTATTCCTGAGCATTACTATGGAAAGGGTTGGAGCATCTGTGAGAAGCGTGATCAGGTGAAAGGCAACTGCATAGATTTGACACAAATTCAGTGGGAAAGAAGTATGGCTAACTGTCTTTAACAATGTCTCTGTCTCTAAAGAAAACTGATGCTCTTAAGCGTGATCAAAAGTTATCTACCAAGATGGTCACAGAAAAAAAGCCTATAGGAAGGCATTAAGGGAGGTTTTTTTGACTGCCAGAAGGAGGACTGAGACAATGAATTAACTACCTGAAAGGCAGTTATGAACACGAGCAATGTTTCTTCTCAGCAAATGTTTCAACAAGTGGCAATAAGATAATTCAGGATAGACAGAGGAACTCAAGAAATCCTTGGACTGTCTTCCTACAAGCACAGTCAGATGTGAGATTGGACCTGTTTGCTTATGGTTTCACAGTCTGGTGTAAAAACCTTCAGGGATGGAAATTCCATAACTTCACTTGCCAACCTCTTTCATTTTTTGATTTCCCTCATTGTATAAAAGCTCATCCTCATATCCAGTCTGAGCCTCTTTTGCTTTGATGCCTTGGGTTTTCACTTTTATATTTTTCAAAGCCTGGTGTGTAACTCTGAAGTTTGTTGTAGCCTGTTAACTTCTGCTCTCTCACACTAGGTAGACATAACAAAGCCTCTCCAGGCTTTGTTCTTCAAGGACACCCAGAGTGTCCTAGGCCCAAAAAGTATAAACCAAAAGCTTCTGGGGCAATCTTGGGGAAATGACATCATTAATTGAAGCTTTAATTGCAGAATTAACCCTGATATGCAAAAGAACCAAGCTTATAAAAGTGTGAAGAACTCGTGACCCATGGTCCATCTTGGGACCCATCTTGGCAGTACTCCCCAGGGTGTACCTTTGAAGGCCCTTCAAATAAATACCTATTTTTATTCCCTTATTCCTGTTTAGTCTCTGTTTTTAGGCGGCCACTTCAGGCACCATCTTCAACTTATGCATGCTGTACATTGTCCTCCCACTCTGAACCACTGTGACATCCTATTCCTAATCACTGCCTGACATCCTATTCCCGATGACCTCCCTGTTAGTACTGGTAAGTTGCCATTAGACCTTTTTGAAGCCTTCTGTTCTCTGGTGTGAACAAGTCCATCTTCCTCAGTCTTTCTTGGTAAGGCAAATGCTTCACGACCAGCCATTGTGGTGGCTCTTTGCTGAATTTTATTCATTTGTTCAGAATATTTTTTATACTGGGAGATCCAAGACTGCATGCAGTGTTCCAGATGTGGTCTCCTGAGTGCTGGGCAGAATGGAACTGCCCCATATGTGTTTACCGTGCCCCTGTTCATCCCTCCCAGATCACAGTTGGCTGTCTTTGCTGCCAGGACACTGCAGGCTCATGCTCAGCCTGTTGTTAATGAAGACCATACAGGTCCTTTACAGCAGAGCAGCTCCCCAGCCAGGCTCTTCCCAGCCCATATTGTTTCTAGGGATTCTTCTTTCTAAGAAGCAAGATTCTGCATTTGTCCTTGGAGAATTTCATAGGATTCCTGTTGGACCATACCTTCAGCCTGTCCAGGACACCTTGGATGGCAGACTGCTCTCAACCGTGTCAGCTGTTCACTCCATTTTATTATGTTTTGAAACCCTGATGAGACTGCACAGTCATTTCTTCAAGATAATGGTGTTAAACAGAACAAGTGCCAGAGCAGAACCTTTTTTGCCATCTCCAGAGCACAATTCCATAAACCACTACTCTCGGAGCCCACTACCCTCCAATTGCCTTTTCACCCATCTAGACTGAAATGTACTAATTTGGATTCAAGAATATTATGTAAGTCAGTATCCAAAGACTTGCTAAAGGTAGGTGATATTCACTGTGCTCGTCTCATTCACAGACCTGGATATTTTGTCATACAAAGCAATCAATTTGGTTAGATGTGATTTATCTTTGGTAAATCCTTGCCACTGCTTCCAATTACTTCCTTCTCTCTCGTGTCTCCAGGAAAGTATACCCAAAGGACTTCTTCCATTATTGTCCTAGGGACTAATCAGGTTGCCTGGCCTGCCACAAACTGAGGCTTGTAATACTGAGGTTGGTTATTAGGTAAAAAATATTGATAAGGAGTAATGCAGTGCTGGAACAGATGATGAAATTTCCATCTCTGGAGTTTGTCAAAATTCCATAAGGCAAAGACGTTTCTGACCTAATTAAACTCTGGTGATCTCCTATATTAAAGAATTGTATTGGATTATGTGGCCTGAAAAATCTGCCTAACTATCACTTCTCTGATTTCATAGCCCTTTGATATAA
Organism: Vireo altiloquus; assembly: GCA_013396875.1. Classification (NCBI taxonomy): domain Eukaryota; kingdom Metazoa; phylum Chordata; class Aves; order Passeriformes; family Vireonidae; genus Vireo; species Vireo altiloquus. The sequence continues at coordinate 2,901,713 of VZRF01012388.1, forward strand.
TTCATCCTAAAATTCATATGGTTTTGAATATTCTATATATGATGGGATGTTGAGATGCATTTATTGCTCTTAATAATAAGCCTATTGTCTTGTGAAAATTTACTTTGTGTTGTACCACAATCACATTTTTATAAATATCAGATTAAGCCATTTTGTGGTTTTCATGCAGCATTCACAGGACTGCCTTTTGCCCATTGTACATTATTTTTTAATTACTCTGGGTAAAACTAAGTAGTTAATGATGCTCTAAGGCAACATTTTAAGTACAGCCAAGAGATCTTTAGAAAACATTATACAGAAAATGCAGTCTGCTTAAAGTTTGCTTTCATATGAAGTTCACAACTACTCTAATAGCTGGAACAAAGAAACTAGGAGGCATTGTCCCTGCTCAACCACCCTAAACCCTATACACTGAAAGAAATGTTTAGGTTCTACTATGCAATAAGAATGGTTACATTTCAAGCTGTTTTGCATCCAAGGACAGCCTAAGTACCTCACAAATGCTGAATCCCATCAACCATACAGATTTCAAGAGTGGCATTTTAGTAGTGTTACAAGCACTCAGCATCTTGAAGGGTTATGCCAAATAGGTTCCATTCAAGAAAATGTGTTGAACTGACTTTCTGAGAATCACGATAAACAGGATGCTGTTCCAACAAAGCTGTATTTTCCATCTTTTTTGCATCATCGTCATCATGTTCAGTAGTATTCAAATGACTATATGTTGCTTAAGGCTTTTTATATAGAGATGCTTTTTTTTCAGGTCTTAAAAATTGTGCTATTATACCTTGATTGGATCTACAAAATCAGGAACTTACTAGTTATTGAAAATAACAGGGATTTGACCTGAATAAAACCCTAGTAAAATACATTAAAAATGCTCAGATTCTCTAGTTATTTAAAGAATTGATTATACCCTATCATGCAATCAGTTAGTGTATATTGAGAGGGTTTTTTGGCAATTAAGCATGGATCTCTCTATATTTATTTCTTTAACCTGATTTTACATTCTTGTATATTTGAATGCTTTTTTAAAAGTTATGTGAAATTTGATTTTCACTTTCAATGTATCATATTGTATACATATAATTTTCTGTCCATCCAAGGATATGGCTATGGAAAGGGATATCACATTTGCAATAAATTGTACTGGCATTGGATAGCTTTCAGAAGAATGTGATCTATTCATTTAAGGCTCGAATTAGATTGTCTGTTTTCATCTCTACTCACTATCCTATTTTCTCCATGATTTACTTTAATTTCCAGACCGTGGGGAAACATCAACCAACTGCTTAAAAAAATAAAATCAATGCACTGAAAAAGTACTTTCCATCTTCCATATAGCAGATCCTAGTGCTACATCCTCATTTTCATCTTGGAAATAATGATCTCACAGAAACTATTTTTAAGGCCTGAGTTCAAATCAGTATTATAATGGAATGAGCAGAAGTTTTCCATCTCTAGACTAGAAAAAACTTTGTCACATTGTAAACATACGTATTAACCCACTGTTTTTGCCTTTGTCAAGAGACAGAAAATAGTCAGAGAGCTCAAAACTGAATGGTAAGCAAGAACACAGTGTTACAAAACACTGCTGGAATTTCAGTTGTGTCCTTTTGTTCCCAAGCATGCTCCATAAGGAGGTCAGAAGGGGTCACTAAGGGAGCTGCTCTTCTAGCTCATACCCACAGAGATATCTCTGAGAGTCAGTCCTGTTGCTCACCTGCTGCTGGGTGCCAGACTGTGGCAGATGCTGCCCCAGCATGGCCCTCACTAGGTGCCAAATGGAGCCACCTTCTATCTCTCCAGTCTAGTCTTATCCAGTTTGTTACCAGGCCAATCCCTGCTGCTTTAGTATTTATCTCCAACCAGTGATTTTCACAAAGTGAACCTAAACTAGTTTTTTAAAGATCAAAGCTGTCTATATCATCTGATTACCTGCTAGAAAATGACAAGTCTGAACAGCCTGGAATCACTCAGGTTGGACAGATTAGTGGCCCTTGAAATTCTAAAGTGTCAGTGACCAGCAAACAAACATTTTCTCATCTGAAAGCTGTATTGTGAAAACAGTCCATAGCTTCTTGGGCAAAAATAAACAGATTAGTGCCCCATGCACCTGATGTTTTGTGCAGCCAGGGCATTGACATAACAAGCTTATGAAGTTGGGGCCAGGCCAGTTCTGATTCCAGGAACACAGCAAGAGATTGATTAAAGCGAGCTTTTTACCATCTGTGGTCAGGTTATGCTTGGTATAGTTCATGTATCTGCAAGAGTAGCAATAAATATGCCATTAGAGAGAATAGGTTTTCATGAATTGAGAAAAGAAATAGGAGGTGACTAGGAAGATGGCTCCTGCCCATCGGTCAGGGTTTGAGAAACAGTGGCTCCCTGTCACCTGTGAGAGAAGATGTGCACAAAGGAAAGCAAGCCCTGGGAGATGCTCCCTCAGAAATGAATTTATGATTCAAACACAGATTCGTTCCAATATTTATTCAATTAAATTTGGTATAGGCATTTTGGCAGAAGTTCAAAGTCTACATTAGCAAGACAGCAGCAAAATATATATCTGGTTAGGAGTGACTGGCTCTCAACTGCGTCAATCTACTAATGAAATTGAAAGTAAAGACCGAATTATAGCCAGGGCATAAACAGGCACAGTTTAATTGTCTTCAGTGGTATGGTACATATTTATGTCAGATACAAGTTTCGCCACAGGTCAGTCTGCAAGCAGTACTTTTTTTGCCACACCTTTATCTGACACTGATCAGCTGTCACTCCCACCACAAAAATGACTTGATTCTATGTACATGTCGTTTCTGATCCATCCACAGCATAGGCCTTGTGCCAGCTCCTGCTGTGGGTGTTTTGGCAGGGAGCTCCATTAAGATCTGAATTACCAGCACACATAATCACCAATGTCAGTTGTTATATATGAGGCAGTTTTTATCAAAGGAAAAAGCAGAGATTACAGTTTGTAATTAATTTCCTGTTTAATGTTTTGTTATCTCAATCATCCAATTGAACCCAGAAAATTCTTATTAGTGCCTATAATCATTTTAGCACCGAACTCATGAAAGTTGGAATAATACAGGAAGAACTTTCCATATTTAAGAGAAGGAAAGAAGTACATAGATAGCTGAGAACAGTAATGTGTATAATTTTAGCAAGTAAAGTAATACTGTGTTCTCAGATCAACTTACACTGGAGTAATTCAGATATGCTTTTGTTGCCATTTTCACTGGGATTTTGATATAAAATTTTCCAAAATGGGTTATGTGAGTATATATAGTAATAAAAACATAAGGCATACTTCTAATAGTAGTCTGTATTTGAGAGTTTCTCAGGCATGTGCAATGACTCTTGAATCTGTTTTGGACCAGTATCTTCTCTTTATAAAAAGTATGTAATCCATTCTATGCTATTAATTAATACTATCATTATTACATGTATTCTCTGATGGAGTTTTCCAGGGTAGACCCTGCTTCTCAATAATGTCCTCATCAAATCCCTTTAATATGGGATTAGACAGTAATGCTAACAGACCAAAGAGCTGTCATGGACTGCTAATATCATCTTCTGGCATTGTCTTTTAGAAACAATTTGATTATAAAGTCTAATAATCTCACTTTTTCTAGGAATGTCTTTTCTTACCTTCTGATAGAAAAATATTTTTCAAATTTTATTATACCAGATGCAGTCTTTGGATGTATCTCTAGATATTCTTTGGGATAGTCTTCGCTAAGAATATTAACATACTTGTTACTTAATAGTTTTAAGCTTCACTCCTTTTTTGATCAATTTAATGTAATTTTCGATGGCCAGAATAGCTCTTAATATGTTAAGTATACAGTTGCTCTTTAGGCATTAACATACACAACTCCCATTAGCTTTGCTGATGTATGGTTTTCCAGATAAATGTTTCATTTGACTAGGCTAATTCTTGCCTCTTTTTTTTCTGGATTTTGTGCTTGAGCTTCCTTTTCTGATAAACAAAGCCATATGCCAGCCGGAGGATAGTGTGTCTTTTTGATCATTTAATACCACAGAATCTCCCTGGGAACCCTAAGACATAAAAGAAATACATTTTTCAAGTTATGTACCTTTCATATTCTTGGTCTCACACAGATAGATGTTTCACTATTTTCATCATTTTGAAGAAGCATTTTTAAGCTTTGAATTGTCTTCTGCACATCTTAAAAGGCCTCTTCTTCTTTTAAACCTAAAATTACCAGGTCCAAAAAACCCCATATTTTTGGCTGTCTGTGAAGCAGTGACTCTCCATTACAAGCTAGGAATCCATATGGCTGCTTTATTTGATCTGCAGTAGCAGAATCCTTTCAGATTTATTTATCTATTGAGACAAAATAAACAGATAAGAAGCCAAGTTTACAAGAAAGAGCTTGAGAGCATGACTTAGAGAGCATGAAAAACTTGCTCTGTGCTTATCATGGTGAATGACAAGACTCCCAATGCAGATCTAAAATTTGTGTTTACTTTTACCACATCTCCTAGAGTTCAGCATCACTGAGGGATATTCTGAGTGTTTGAGTCATAAGCCTAGGGTGGAAAACTGTCAATTCTTAGGTTGGTTTTGGGTTCAGTGTTCTCTTTGGCTTAAGTGAGTAGAAAATGCATGTGATGGAGAAGGCCAGCAGAGCAATCCTGTTATGCAGAAGCTTGGGTAAAAGTACTCACCCATCCACAGACAGAAGTGTGTGTAACACATGCACAGGCTTTAAGTCAATCTCAAAATAACTGTCTGATAACATGCAACCCATAAATTTTAGGAGGGCTTACAGCCTTATTGGATTTTTTCAGAGAGGAGGCAAAGATCTGTGCTTCACATCTTCAGTAAAACATAGTTTTGTGCTCAAATGTTTGCTGTGCTTCTGGTCTTGTGAGAAATAGCCACCAGGTGATTTCTAAACATAGGAAACACAGTTTTTCCCCATACTTCAGTTTTGGGTAAAATTGAACTACTTTACATGAATTTTATTTAATTTGGACAAAGGCACACGTCTGGTAAGAAAATTGTAGCTCCATTTCTGAAATTTCAGAGAGGTAATTGCAAGTGGAAATAGAAATAGGTGAAGGAATGGCATCATTACTAGAAGGTTCTTCTGAAATTTGCATTTTATTTGCAAGAGATCTTGAAAAAACAGTCATGTAAATGCAAGTGCTCAGTAGTATTCGATTACATTACCAGGATACACTAGTCACTGCGATTATGTGATGCAGTAAGTGCAATAATAAATAATATCAGAGAAGGATTTGCTGAAGAATTTCCAAAGGCTGAATCGCCATTTTTGTTAAAATAATTACATCGGGAAGAGTTTCAAAATTACAAGAAGAGCCATTCACTTAAACCATGTAGAAAGGATTAAACAGTGGTGGTGGTACATTGAGATTGTCTTTGGCCCATCCTCAGCATAGCTGAGAGTGTATGAGTATTCACAAAATTCTTAGCTCAGCAGGAATTTTTTACATTAAGTTTTGATGTGTCCTCTTTAATTCCCCCATTAAGTAACATCTATTGGGGGACATATTTCAAGTAAGACAGGTTTTCTTTCTTTATTTTTGCATCATCAGCTGCTGTTAAAAGAAATGAAAGGCTAAATCTTAAGCAAAAGGGAAAAAAGAGTGGAGAATATAGGCTGCTGGCATGAAAAAAATATGTAGAGAGCCAAAAATCTGTATGGCACCAGAACCAACATAAAATTTCTCTGTCCCTGGAGTAACTCACGACATTGAAACCCACAGGACCTTGCATAGTGTTTGTCCATCTTAGTGAAAATAATCCAGATCCAGAGGTTCTCATTCATATTCGTCTTACATAGAAGAAATTATCTTTTTATTGATGTAAACCAAAGTGATCATTTATATGCCTGAAAGAGTAGAGAGCTAGGACCAAGAAACTTTGCTTTTCTAATTTCCTCCTTTCTGGAGCCATCACGTGAGGAGTTATCATTAAGCATATCTAGTGCAGAAGGCTAATAATAGGAGTCCATTATCTGTAGACTATTAAGGACTAAATGAAAAGAATGGTTGTTCTTTAAGGCAAGCATTCGAGATTTCAGATTGGAGGTCCTAGAAGTCCTCTAGAGTCCCATTAATTTATGTCATAGACATAGACAGACAGACTTGTGCACTGTATTATTGCCTATGGAAGAAGCTCTAAAAGATGAATTGGGAAGCTAAAATTCCCTGCAGGAACCCATATATGAGTTAGGAGAGAAACTGGATTAAGATGATAAGAAAACTCTACTTATACTTCCTCCTAACTACTCCTCTGGGGAATAACTAAGGTGCTGAATTTAATAAGGCTTGAATCTGGAATGGAATTCATACAGCTAAAAGGATTTTTTTGGGGTAAGAGCTCTGGCTGTACTTATGAGATTCCTGTGGTAAATATAAAGAAATCAGAGAAAATGTGCATTTATGTTGGATCATGTCCCATCTACAGTTAACTGCTCATCTTAATTATGAATTACTGCTTCTTTACTATTGTCACTTAACAAAACACATTTCTAATTTCTAATTTCTAAAAATCCAGCCAACCTCAGAATATCCTAATAACCTTGGTTCAGAGAAGAATGAAATGCAACTAGGCAAATGGAATGGATGCCTGGTGGAAATGTCCCATTTCATTGAACAGTTTAATTCTAAACTATGGAGTTTTTATTATATATTTAATTCCATAAGAACATTTATTAGTATTTTTTCAGTAGTGTCTAATATCAGCTTTAGCCTTCATTATTATTATAAAAGCTAGTTGGCAAACTAGGATTTTTCTAAAAGTATTTGGAATATATTTCAAATGCAGAAATACTATTCCATTAGATAAACATGTCATGAAAACCTTTGAAGCTTAATGAAAAACCTCCTAAGGTAAATATCACAATGAGTGCTACAAAATCTCTACTGGATTTAAACACTGTAAATTTATTGCCCTCCTGACCTTTGAATACCTACAAGATCATCAATTTAATAACTTCCATGTCTTTAAAAGGAAATGGAAAAAGTCTCAATTTTCTGTGCTAAGTAATGTTATTCTTACAAGACTAAACAAAATTTAAAAATTAGTGTATCTTTATGCTTCCTTTGACTCAGGCAACCTATAAAATATACATCACAGAAGAAAAATGTAAAAACCATCCATATATTGTCCAGTATTTTTCTGTAAGAGACATTTTATGTGAATCACCAAATACAAGGAAAAGCATAGATAGAATGTGTGTGATTTTCCATAGATAGACTACCCACATACTGCTTTCACCTTTTCAAAACCCAGAAGCATTTCTGAATTATATTCAGAGGTGACTAAGTCTGGTCTGTTATTGACTGTGACATGGTAGCATACAGATCAAGGTAACCAGGAGCCAGAAATCCAGACAGTTTTGGTAAACAGACACCGCATTGCAGCTCCCATACTGTGGCAGCAGGAAGATGGTTACAGGGATAAAAATGTACCAGGCAAATGGCTACTGCAACCAACTTTCAAGCTTCTGCTTTTCCTCTAAAACTTCAATGTTTCATTGTAATGTTCTTCACCAACACATCACCCATTTGAAAGTACAGCAAGCTTCATGAGCTAGTCGAGGGCACCTGGTCTGGCTGGTTCTAGTGGAAAGCTCTAGCTGAATTGAATGACCCAACTCTGAGTTCAGTGGAAGCTGAAAGAACAATGGGAAATTTCTTCAGGCAGCTGATGCTTCTTTTAGGGTCACTTGAGAATTGTGTGCCATGGAAGTAACTAGTGTTTGATACACATTTGGAGACCCTTAGATGAAAAATGCTATTTAAGTGATAATATAACTATGTATTTATTCATGAGAGAGGCTGAAGTGGGATTGGCTTTCTGTCAAGACTGTCAAACAGAAATAGAATTCCTTCTGGATAGTTGTCTTGAGGATTCCTCCTGCTGCCTCAGAGATTTACATGTAAAGAGTTGCCAGTGTATTAGGGGCCAGTAGGTAGGCCCTAATAGATATGGAAAGATATCCATAGATATGAAAGATATGGTTAGATATGGAAAGAATTTTATTCTACTAATACCTCTGACCTTAACTGTTTTATGATCTTTAACATGTCATTATTCCGACATCCTTTTCTTTCCCAGATTTTGTCAAACTTTTCTTCTTTTGCAGATTTTTAAGGGCAAAAGAAGGAGAAGGGGCTTAAGAGCTCTTATGACCCAGTAGCTCAAACAGAGCTATTGTAAAAATACCTTTATAACTTTCTAGCCACCTTCAACCTCTATCTAGCTTCTTGTCAGAGGAAGTGACTCTCTTCTGGTATATATTTCTGTTATTAATTAAAAATTGGGATCTGATTATTCTATTGATATTTGTGCAATATTACTACTACTTTTATTATCACTGCTAATACTATTCATAATTATAATAAAGTTGTTACACACATATTCATATAAAAAGTGTTTAGCAGTACATTAGTGTCTCAGACTACAAGTTCACATACCTGGGAGATCTCCTGGGCACCTGAATATGTCAAAAGCAGACGTCAGTCTCAGTTTGGTTACAGAAAAAACTGTAACGCATTATTTCAGCTCTTGATCTAACAACAGATTGACCAGGAACCCCACCAGATTTATGCAGGTAGTAAATTAATTATTTTCAGAATGTAAAGAAGCCATAGGACACACATACTTTTGTCTTGAGAGGTACACTGAGAAATGTACGTATGAGGAACATTGTACAGATTCCTTTTCAGTTAGTTGCATGTGCCTGTAAAATAGACATATTCAGAACAATCAGATTAATCTATAATCTGTCCATGAAAAATTCATGCTTTGACTTTTCCTTTAAACATTATGCTTTATTGATTTTTAAATGTCATGAAAAGGACATGTAATTATTTAGCACAGAACAAAAAAAAAACAGGTTTAGGTCTTTCAATAAACAGAGGAGAGAGAAGACGCATAATAGAAATGACAGTTTGCAGACCTTATTTCATAAATTATGGAGAAGAGAAAAAAAAGAAAGTAATAACAATTTAATGGTTATAAATCAGGTAAAGGAAGATAATACAAAATATTTCCTGTGATTATCTGATTGACGTTTTTATGCATTCCTGTTAATCACATTTTCTACCTGGTGGTTTGTTTGGTTTTTTTATTAAAGCCAGTACAAATTACTTCTTGTGGCTAAAATATTTGCAAACAGAGAACATAAGGTCACTTCTATGAAAATAACCTGAAATCTAAATTTATGTTTGCATGTGTGGGGATTTGTAGTAGAGCTGCTTGGATGTCTATCCAATCAAGAAATAAGAACAGTAACATATGACTTTGTTGATCAAGGCATCCAATATACAAATACTCTGTAAAAGCAATTAATATTCAGTCCCTAAAACTAACAATTTTTAAAGAAGCTATTTTAATTCTGAGTATTTTATAAATTTGAGGGAACTGCAATCTGCCTGTAGATATGGAATAAGAAAAGGATTTAGATAAATTATTCATAACATGCCATTAACTCATCTGTGTTCTAAACAATATCCATCAATATACAGTGTTTATATAATAAGGTGTATAAATATAGATATGAGAGTGAACTCTGCTCCATATTATGATTGAGAACTTAAAGAAAAAACTTGTTACTTCAGCCTATAACCTGCAATTTAAAAACAATTTAGTAAAATAACTTCTTTAATAAATTTTCCTGATTTTATTTGCATTATATTGTTCCACAGGTCTGTTGTGTAGGGAGCAGTTTGGCAGCTGAGTCCCTGATGTGGCAGTGGTTATGTGTCATGACCCTTGATATAGTTAAAACAAACCAACCAAAAATCCAAAATTAAATATTTTTTTTCCCAAAGTACTGAAGCTACTCTAATCTAGTGAAGCTGCTGTAATACTGGACAGGAGAAAAATAAATTAGCTGTTTGAACATGCTTCTTTATAAGAAAAGACAATATTTTTTCTTAAAATGACCATATATTCATTGTATAATAGAAGATACAATATTGCAATAATATTATATAGCTTTAATTCTGCAAAATTGTAGAAATCTCAGTTGTTCAAAACCTAATCAGATGGGACATGCATTCACATGTAGACTGAGACCTAAACTGCATATTTGCATTTGCGAGGTCAGGTCTTGAATCCACCATTGTCAGTAGCACCTCACAGGAATATGGACACCCTCAATTGAAGTAATTCAGGGATCAAAGATTATAACAATTTGATTGTGTTTGAAGCAATGAATCTAAAATGTGGGCCCTGATATAGCACATGGATAACACTTAGGGACTTTAGTTCTCCTTTTGTCCCCCCACACCAATCAGTTTCTATGAGTGTATAGAAGCAGTGACACAGGACAAATTCTGGGGCATCTGATCTTTGTTGTACCACTAGCTCAGCATTTTAGCTCTCATTTTCCTGAAAATCCCAAAATGATGCTGCCCATCATTCCCTCTGGAAAAGCCATTTTTAATGTGTGAGATAAATGTTAAATAAATAAACTCCATAATGAAAACTTAAGGAATCTGGTTTTATGGCTGTGATATCTATGAAGTGGCTGCTGTATTAGCAAACCCCCAAAATATTCCCAAGATGGGTTTTTTTGTAAAAACCAGTTGCTCTGTATCGTTACTGTCCCAGTACCAGGGAAAGGACTATTCTAACAACTGTACGGCGTAGATAATCATAATCTCATTCCTGAAAAAAACTGTCTATACCTTCATGAGTTTGTGGGACAGCAGACTTCCTGGGAATTCCCTGGCAGAAATAAAGTAATTCAGCTTTTTTTTCTTTTACAATTCACAGACCCTGACAGACTTCGAGGACTTCCACATTTTCAGGTTGCAGGTAGTTACCACATATCAATACAAAGTTTTACTCTCAAGCATACAGCGTATCTGCTTGTTTTCATTATTAAACACAGCGTCCTTCAAAATGCAGGGAGGTTTAATTTCCAATAGAGCGTTTATTATTATTTAGTGTTTACTGTGGGAAGAAAATCGTCTTTGTGTGGGTAGCAGAAACCAGTAATAAAGAAATATTAATTGCATCATAAATGAGATTAATGTAATATTGAGAGGCTTGGTTTTAGGGCAGCTACTCTGTGTGGAGAATCTGTAAAGAAATAGATTTCTCTAGCTTCATACTCTTAGTTTTAGACTTTAGGAGACCTGGGGTAGTACAGTTTGTGTTAATGTTGAGTAATAAATATAAAGAAACCTTTCTCTGATTGCTTTCCTGAAAATATGCATCCCTTGTATAAGGAGCATGTAGCACTTGTAATTGATGCTCCTGAGAGCAATATATTTTCTATTTTACAAAAAAATAAAATTTGAGCTGAGGGAGGAACTCCTTGAGATTTCTGAGAATGGTACTAGTCCTAGTACTAGTTTTCATTTTCTGTCTAACACCAGGCTAAAAGGGCATATGACAAATTAATCTCAGAGAGGGCCTGAAAATTAAAGGGAAGGGATCTTCAAATATTACTCACTAGTTCCTTAAGGAGTATCTGGCTCTTTCCCATGCAGTTTCAGACTTTAAAAGAGATATTTAGCAAATTATCTTATTAAGTTTACCCAAAGGCATGTGTGTGTGTGTGTCTGTGTGTGTGTGTGTGTGTGCAACAGGAAGGCTTGGGGCTGTGTGTGTTTTATAGTTGGTTTTTTTTGTCTTGTAATTACTTGAAAGAGTCTGAATTCCTGAGGCTTGTCAGACAAGTGATATTTGTCTGATTTAGGTAAAAGATGTTAGGTAATGTCTGAAAGAGCAGAAGGTACTTGAATAGAATATTCCATCAACTAGCATACATAGTACTTGGAGACACATATGGTAAGAGCTTTGAATTGTAGCTGCCACTGAGGCTGTCAGCACGGATGTTCAGACATGATTGGATGGGGGAGGTAAGTTTGATTGCTAAAAAAAAAAATAAAATAAAATTGGAGAGGAGATGTATCCCAGAAAATGAATCTAATTGCTAGTTTTTAGGAGAAATTAAGATTTTTGAAAGGTTAAATTATCTAAAATATTTTTATATTGTTTTAAAGTAATCAGTGGGAGGATTATTGAATTCTGGGAGAGACGGAGAGGGCACCTTGAGCCAGTACTGCCAGTTCTTAAATTCATTGGGAAGGAGACTGAAAGTGTGTAGAAACTTCAAGGAAAATATCAGCTCCTTCTGCATTAGATTGTTTTGCCAGGGAGGATTCATCTAGCTAGATAAGTGTGCACTAAAAAAAATATGTGGCATCTGGCTTTCTCAGGGTCTTCCATTCCTTAGTGCATTCAGATTTTATCATCAGTCTGACTTAGATAATCCTCCTGTTTCAAGTTTTGCATTTTTCCTTTGCAGAAAAGAAAAATACAATGAAAATAGTCTATCGGTTTGAAAGTCAAAATTTGATCAATTTTTTTTTTGCTGTTATTTCCAGTGTAATTAATGTATCTTCTATAATATATATTTTAAAAAGCTTTTTTTTTTCCATTTTAATGATGGAGTTTTCCCTTTATGGGGAATGATGTAAATATATGTTTTCTGTCTTATGTGGATTTATTGTCTTCTGTGATCACTAAAGAGATTCCACAAGGATTCCACTGAAGAGATTCCACAAGAAGGTGAGGTTGACTTCCCAAAGGGATTTTACACCCAGGATCATAGATTAATCTCCTTCTGAAAAGCACAAAAGAGCAAGTCAGTAGAAAATTTCACTTAGAAGCAATTTTCCAGTTTCTTTAATTTTCTTGTAGATTTTATTAATTTTCCCTTTGAAACATTTTCCATTAATGTCTCTGAACTTGAAATCTGATTCTGCCAAGGTCAATCATACTTTAAATTGCCAACTGTTGGCTCTTTCAAAGCTGTTATTTACAGTTTGTCAGAAAAGTCATCTTGAGTACATCTGTGACGACTTCTTACTTTTACTTTTTAAGGGTTTGGCATGTTGGTTGGTTTTTTGAGGTTTTTTTTTTTGTCTTTTTCAGAATTCAGTCCAGAGTTAAACACCTATGCCCAAAAAGTGCTCAAAAGCGGAAAGATTGACCCTAAATTCATACCTCTTTGATTGGATTTACACAATTAATCTACCTGCAGCTGGATGAGAAAGAATGAGATCCTGCTGTCATCTCATTGATATACCATCCAGTATATTGATCTTCACAACAAAAAGACACTATTTCAATATGCATACATGTAGACAAAATTTTCCCTTGGTATTAACTTTTAAAATAAAAATTAGATGTAGGAAAGGACTAATCTTATGATAGCTTTTTGCTGTGAGGATGGGTGAGTGAGGGACTAGAGCATGTGAAATTTAAGTGTGTTAACTTCAAGTTTCTATGCTTTTCTATGAGGCATTCTATCAGTAAAAAGATTAAAAGGAGTTACCTGTCCAAAGAAGCAAATTCATCCCTTTTTTAATGACAGACACAGAAAAGATGATGCTGACTTCATTGTAGAAGAAACGTACAACACCTAGGTGAAGTTCACTTTCTACTAAAACAGTTTTCTAGTTTATATTCTATTTCATGAATACATAATAATGTTGTGTCCAGTTATAATTTCTGTGTCAAAAATCCTGCATTTCATGGAATGTATTGCTGAGAAAAGAACAGAAAACCTGATTTTTATGTATGTCACATACAAACCCAATTGTTTAAGCTATCAGTGTGTGAATTGAAGATCATAGTTTCAGGAATTTATGCAGGGCAGTTTGTCCTTAGAAATCCAAAGCTGTCCACATTGATAGTGTAAATGTTTACACTTTCCCATAGCATTAATGTGGATTTTGAAACAATTCTGTGATATCCCTCATGTTTCTTGTTAGTTGTCCCCTATTTTCTGTTAGTTTCAAATTCTGTTTCTGTACATGTGTGCTATTTTTTTTTACCCCACATAATGTGAACACAATCACAGAATCATAGAATATGTCAAGTTGAAAAGGACTCCTAAGAATCACCAAGTCTAATCCCCTGTTCCATGCAGGAGTATGTAAAACTAAAACATATTACTAAAAGCATTGTCCAGACACTCAAACTGTCAGGCTTGGTACCATGATCACTTCCCTTGGAGAGACCATTCCAGGAGCATCCTCTCAGTTAAGATACATTTCCTAATGTCCAGTCTGAATTCCTCCAGTTACAGCTTCATTGAATTTCCTCGTGGCCACCACTGGTGGAGAGATACCTCCCTGTGGGATGAGGTACAAAGTGACTTCAGCCACGCTTGGCAAGTCTGGCCCTTTCTCTCTGCTCTGGACACAGCCTAGCATTCCTCAAACACTGTGGTGCCCAGAGCTGCACATGGTGCTCGAGGCAGGGCTGCACCAGTGCAGCAAAGGGTGGGATGGGCAACCACCAGCAACGCTGTGCCCGATTTACCCCAGGTTATGGTCAGCCTTTTTGGCTGTCAGGGTGCACCTTTAACTCATATTCAACTTGCTGTCAACCAAACACACAGATTTCTTTCCACAGGGCTGCTCTCCCTCAGAATCTCACCCCTCAGTGTTTGAGTACAAGGGTTTGTTCTCCAGTCTGTCACAAACTGGCTCTTTCCACATGCAATACAGGGAGTGTAGCAGGGTATTGGCCAAATTGATTTTATATCCATATTATTGGTGCTTTAAAGAGCAATCAGTTATTCTCACCTTTTTCTTCCTTTAGAACTGATTCCAGTAAGAGACTTCGTAGCTGCTTACTTCACTAAGTATTTTTTTTTTCTTTTGCTTCTTTTCGTTCTTTTTTTGTAACTGTCTGTGTCGTTTTCCACTAGAGACTGCTCAAAATAGATTTTTTCCTTTCTGAAGTGTATGTGCCAGATATTTCTCTATTAAAAGACAGGGAAAAGTAATAAACAAAAATACAGTTTAGGCACAACATTGGAGAAATCGTGGTAGAAAATTATACTGAATTTGATGCATCTGCTCAAATGAGAAGGGAAACCTGTCTTCTTTCCTTCTCTCTTACTACTGAGAGTCAAAATTGTGCTTGATATTTGCACGCAGTGGGAGACCTCTAGCACAGGATGCTGTAAAAACCCCAACATCCACCCCAGAATATCCTAAAACTCAAGACTAAAGAAGTTAGAGTTAAATCTCTACTGCAGATCAAGCAAGGAAAAAAAATTCTATCTGGAAATTGAGTCACACATATGCATGTTGAGTTAGCTTCCAGGAAAGCCTTGCACTGGTTGCTTGTTCAAGAGTCAGACATTAACTAAAATTGTGTGGTCCATTGTAAATGGCTGGGTGAAATCACTGTAAGATTGGCCTGTTCTGGGAAAAGAAAGATGTGGATTGACAGCAGCTATAAAATGGGATTTTCAGGGATTGTAAAATCTAAGCTGCTGGAACATATGGAAATGAATTTCCATGGGCTTCAGGGACTCCAAATACTGAGGGCTACAGAGCCTGGATCATCTCATAATGCCAGTTTCCTGAGGATATAGGGCTTGATGTGTCAGAGAAAGTTGCAGCTATGAACAAAATATGCTGACCTGTGATCTGTTGCTGTCACCCAACATAGGCTTGATTCAGTTTTGTAGCAGGCAATGGTCAGGAGCTAGACAACTAGGATATCCCTCATAGTTTGGCTCTCCTAATTCAGTGAATGAGCCCATCCATAGCTGTGATTTCACATGGGCTCCACACTTGCTCTTCTGACATTCATTCTCCATGTTATCACAAGGACCAAGCAATATGCTCATGGCTAAGAGCATCTATGTGAGGAAGAAAAAACCAGATTCCAGCCAAAGACTGAAACTGCTGCATTTTCCATACTTTTCACTTATCCAGTTGCTCTAATACCATACCAGAAAAAGCTCTAAAAGCAACAAATATTGCCTGTGAACAGTTCAATAATGCCAGGTATTATAAAACTGGTAGGGTATATTATATTAATCTGAATTAATTTTAATTATCTGTAGCTATTACATAGATAAATGAGTAATCTGACCATGCCCGGGACCTTTCTATAACTTGGTGCTAATTGAGAAAAGGGTGTGCTAGTTGAGTCCTATTAAACTCTCTTGAAATTTAGAGAAGTCTACCAGAAACATTCTGCAGCTTGCAGCGATGCCCAGACTGCCTGGTCACTGTTTGAAACAGCATGATGTGGGCCAAAACTCAGTCAGACACAAGTGAAACAAGTTAGCACTAAGACAGTCAGATTTAATACCTCAGTAATGTTCCTTGTAAGTGCACACCATATATTATGTCTTGTTTGCCTGACATCATGTCACTGCATCCATAAGTATCTGCAGAAAATATTGGCAGTGACCTCCAGCTCTTGTAACAACTGAGCAATACCCCTTTCTCCTGATAAATTATTGAACCCAACATGAAACTGGAGGGGGAGAAGGAAGAGAGCAAGAGAACAGGATAATAGATGTGCATATATAATCCAACACTTAAATGAACATAGCTGATAATGAAGGAAATTTCCGCTGTGATTTCTTACGTCTCAATCGCTTGAAAATGTCATGGAACCAGATTCCTCACAATGGGGAATATCACCTCTGGAACTGCATTGTGGCAAATCTGGAGATAAGAGTTGGTATTACCAGCTTCTAAATGTTTCTTCTGCCCACTGTCACTCTGCAGCAGTTATCTTGTGTAGTAAATGAGGAGCGACCTCAGTGCAAGTCACCACAAACATGAATTCTCCTTCAGCTGGCTCTTCTCCCACATTTCTAGTAAGATTGTCTGCCATTAGTTATTTGTTCTTTTCAGAGGCTGAGTCCAGTAGGAAGCCATTCATCACCCTGCTGAAGGTCAGTTCTGACTCCTGTAATTTAATTTCCTCATGTCCTTCTTCTCTCTGTATCTGGTCTGTGGTAAACAAGACAGCTTGCTCCCATACATCAGTTTGACCACAGCTGAAGTCTTTTGCAGAAGCTACTTTGTGTTCATCTTGTCAGATTGAGCCACAGATGAAAATAAAATTTGGGTTGTCAATTCCACAGTGCAGATGGCCACCTGAACAAGTAGTATTGTGTTATTGCTCTTTTAAAGGAGCTTGCTTCTCAGGTACTGGTCAGCTTTGGAACCTAAGGAACACCACGGGGGCATGGCTGGCATTCCAGACTGCAAACAGATCACAGACGGAGAAATGACAGCGCTGAAGTTTAAACAACTGTTTAAGAAAAATACAGATTAAGTCTAAGAGTAACAGGGTCAAAAATCTCAGTTGCATGTTCTTGCTAATTTATCAATATAATTTAACATACAATAATGAGACTGAACTAGCTCAACCCTACCACTGAGTCATGCAAGCATTAACTTGTTAGTGCTAGTTATTTTCTTTCTGTGCCAATAACTTCTGCTTTGTGAATGTTAACTGCAGTTTTGTTGTTATGCATTAATATGTTGTATAATTTTGTTATTTAATATATTAAGATGAGTAAACTAAGAGCAGTATGATTATTAGGCTTCTTCTTTAGGTTTAATATTGTTGTCTGGGCCCAAAGTAGATGTTTTCCAGCTTTCCTACAAGACTTAGTAAAAGATATTCCCTCTCCTTCACAAGCCTTTCTTCTATAAATAGCTAGGACTATTACAGAATCCTTTAAGCTTGAAGGGACCCCTTTAGATCATCTGGTCCAAAGCTCTGCTTGAGCAGCTTGCCCAGGACCCTCTCCAGTCAAATTCTGAGTATCTCCACAGAGGGAGACTTCACAATCTCTCTGTGCCAATGTTTTACCACCATCACTGTAAAGGAACCCCTGTTTTCTTGTGTTCAGGTGCAATGTAATGCTTTTTGTGTGTTTTCTTTTTAATTTGTCTCCATCATCTCTTGTTCTGTCAGTTGGCACTACTGATAGAGCCTGGCTCCCTCTTCATCATTCTCTCCCACCAAGTATTTAGATACATGGATAGGTTCTCCCCCTAAGCCTTTTCTTTCCCAGATGAATCTTTATCTATATAGAGAAAGAAGTAATTAAGAAGGTCTAAAGTGAAATAAAATACCCTTTTCCCAGTCGAAATTAAACTTTTATCTGGAGGGACATGTACAATAATAAGTAGGAATTTTTTGGTTTTATAGCACGTACTGTATTTTTTTTGTTCCTTTTTTGTTTTTTAGTTATTTTCTTTTCTTTCTGATACCTTCTTACTCTTTTTTTTTTTTTTTAATTAGAATTATTGCTATTAATTGCACCTGTTATGTCAATGTCACATTGTGTCTCTAAACTAACTATTTTCCTGGGGATTTTTTGGTTGGTTGGTTGGGATTTTGTTCAAATCTTCACCAATGATTTTTTTTTCCCCTATAGAAAATATTCACATCCTGTGAGTTTTATGAACATCACCTTTTAGAAGGAAGACCTGATGTTTTTCCTGTAGATGCTCAATAAAGTGGCTACTGTTAAGAATAGCCCTGGTAGAGTGTAAATAAAAGGTCATTTGTGGTAGTTTTATTTCTTGATGTTAATAGCATGGCATCAGCTCATAAATCATTAGTGATGAGCTCCTAATTATGTGCCAGCATCACAGTGGGATCCAACCTAAAACCAGAAATTTACATATTTATGAACACACTCATACTTGTGAGTGGAAAAATGCAGAATACAGCAGGAATCAAATAGTCTTCGTTTTCTCCAAACTGTTATTTGAGTGAATTGCCTTGTCTCCTAACATCCCTCTTCCAGGTATTTACCTATGAGATATATTCAAACTTCAGAAAGTTTTCTTTGGAGTTAAATTTTAGACTGTACATAGCTTCAACTTGTCCAAAAGAATGTGTGCAGTCTGCAATGTTACAGGTAATGAATACCTCCTATAATTAGTGTCCACTCCATTTCTACTTGCTGACATGAGTTTTGAGTTAAAATATGGCTGGCATATGTTTAGTCTAGAATTAATGGGCTATTATCTAAATTTTCTGTGATGTAACTTGGAATAGATGTTTTTTTAAAAATCTGCTCTTTCTTCATTGGATATTTACAGTTGTCTGGAAATGGGAAAGTTTGTTTTGGATAGTGTAGATACTTTAAAAGATCAGCTATGAGGGATGACTTGTACCTGCAAGTGGTAAGAACTAGAGGGAAGAAGATGGGCTTTATTTGTTGTGTTTTTACAAAACCTCACTTTACAGGCTTTAGAACACATCAGCTTTATTGATGTGAAAGCAATCAGCCTTTCCCCACCCTGAAGGAAACTAGTGTCAGAGTTTCTTTTCAGGCAAAATTATATTTTCCAGAATAAAACTTGAGGAAAACATTAAAATAAACAATTTTTAATGATTCCTGCAGGTTCTCAGCCCTGGAGACTTGGAGGATCTTTTCTTTTGTGCCCTTTTGAGAGAGATACTCTCTTATTTACCTTGCTCAGTCTTTGGATCTAATGTGGCAGCTCACCTGGAGATGTCTTTCAAATGAGTCACTTTCTACGTCTGTAGTAATTTCCATCTTTTTCATTGAAACCATTAATTGAAAAAGATGTGCTGGCTCCTGACACCCTGTCTCCTAAAGGGCTGTCTCTGTACAGGCTGCAGTCTCTGCTTGGGACTTGTTGGCTCTACTGCAATCCAGACACTAGTGATAGTTATTTTTAATTGAATATATATATGAACAGTTATGTGTATTTCACAAAAGCTATTATTCAAGGATCCCTAAGCAGTTTTGCAATTAAGAATTACTAAGATTAATTCCAAAACTGCACAGTATGTAATGATAATAAGAAAATCAGTATATCTAGCACTGAGCAATCTCTTTTAGAGAGTAATGTCTTTTAAAAATTACTTGCCAAGAAATTCAGAATGCCTATTCTCTTCCCACCTGCTCCCCACCCAGCCCCACCAAGTGTGTACTTGTATCCCTCTCATACATATCCTACTGGCATAGAGTCCCTGCTGCTCCACTGGCCAGGTGCTGTTGGTCAGAGAATGGAGAAACTCATCCTGACGGCACATTTTCCCATGCCAGCTGAATCCCTTCCTTGTTATTCAACAAACAGACTCTCTAACACAAGACTCAGTATTGGGCCATGTGACGGGTCTGCCGAGGCATGAAATGAAAGTTCAATATCTGAGGGAAATTGCACAAGGAATTTGTTGAGTCACGCTTACCCAAAGAATGGCAGGGTGAAAATTGCCAAGCTGTTCTGCAACAGTGGCTTGCGTAGTCCAAAAATCTGTCTTTGACAGAGAGAAGTGTTGGGTGCTTTCATACAATGTGCTATAAATTCAGTAGTTTTATGGTAAGGAATAAAAAATCTGATGGAATAAAAAGTCTTTTCAGCTCTTAATTTTGAAATGTGCTTCTTTGTTCTCATCCTCCTTTGACTACCACACAGCCTGATAGGACCTTCTCCTTTTCCTTTTGTCTGGTCTAGTTTATGCTTGAAATTGCAGGCAGAGCCTTGCTCATCCTCTCAGCTAAGTACTTTTCCTGCCTGCAGAGTCCACAGTGGTGTGTCACTGAGGCTGTGCCTCTCCTTTGCTCCTGGACAGCTCTGGTTCTGTCTGGAGGAGGCTGGAACATGGTCTGAAACCAGAAGTGTTCCAGCCCTCAGTAGTGGTTCATGATCTTCACCAGAACAAAACAAAACAAAACAAAACAAAAAAATCTGGTAAGGAGATGTGAGGGGTTTTTTATTACCCATGGCCCTTCTATGTTCTCATTTTATTCAAATCTATCTTTCATTATTTTTGTGACAAAAATCTTAGCATGCATATTGCAGTGAAAAATAAATAAAAATTATTAGATTATCACTACACAGTCCTACTGTATAGAAATTATAGTCTTGCATAAATTAATATATTGAAACCATACAGTCCTATAAATGAATACATTTAAAAATATCTTTTTAGGTCACCTTTAACATTATTAAATTCAAACACTTAACAGAGGGCAACTAATGTGGTAATATACTCTTCAGATTACATAACCAAGTAGACTTCTAGTGCAAGTGCAAGCAACCTATTTTTCAGTTTACATGATGCTGCCGGTGGAGTACAGCAGATGTTGAACTAAAACCACATGTGACAGCATTATAATAGGTGAGGCTTACCTATGATTTTGTCCTGCTGATGTTCATTTTTGCTTATGTAAGTTAGAAGACTTAGTTTATAAACTACTTTTACAAAACACACTTTTATTAGAGCAGTTTCTATGTTGAGCTAATGTGTAACTTTAGAAAACCTATTTTGCAAATAACACTTATAAAGAATTTTTTTGAAGAGTTCAGCTAAAAAACACCCCAACATTCTTATCCTTCCAACTTATCCAAATATAGCTTTCTCATGCCTACTTCTATCCCAGTGATATCCCTGTGGCTTTTAATCCTTCATTCTGCTGTGTACATCACTGGTCTCCTTATACACCAGGGAAGCCTTTTAATGTATAGAAATCTCCAGAAATGGGATGTGGCAGCTCAATACTACAAGGTCATTTAAAGTGTTTTCTCAGCTGACTTCCTATTTCCCCAGGGGAAATTACTTTGCAGGATAACCTTCCTTCTTGGTGCAGAAAGATTAAGAATCTTGTCATATATCAAACTGGGATTTTTTTTACATAATCAGAAGTACTTGAAGTTGACTAGGGCTCACGAAGAACAAGATACCCCAAACTAGGTTAAGAAAGCAGATAACACCTGCAAGGCATATTTTTAAGCAATAAAGTTTTTAGATTTCTATAAGAGCGCTTGGAAGTTACTAGTTTGTGGTGCCTGACCTTAGTGCAGTGCTCATTCTCCCACTGGTTTCACATGTTTCCTTTCTGGGCCCTTAATTATTTTAAACACACATGTCAGAATTTACCCCTGTCAAAATGCATCTCTCCCAGTGGAGTTCAACCAACATTGAAAGGAAAAAATCTTATGTGAAAATTTCCTTGATTTCTTTATTTTTTTTTAGTTGTATTAATTTTTAGATGTACATTTTCTAGAAATATGAGCCAGCAATTATCTTTTATTTTCTTAGGTCATGTATAGTATTTCCGCTTTTAAGAATATTATTTTTTTTCTTTCAGGAACATGATTCTGCTCTGGTCACAAACCAGTAAATTGTTCAGCATCTGTAGAAATTCTGTCACATGAGACCTCATAATTAATATCTTTTCTAGAAAAAATGGGAGATATATTTGAATGACCCCAGCAAGCTGTCTTGATTTTGGTGCTCCTAGTCTAAAAGTCATGTTGTTGGGATTAATTTTTAAAAGTTAGGAAAAACAAGTAAGCTTTTTAAACAGTGGAAGATAATTGAGCGTTTGTGCTCTATTAATCTGGACATTGCCTACACTGGAATTAGAATTGTAATAATAAAATAAACCCAAACCAAAAAAGGTTTGAAAGAACCTCTGGAGGTCCTGCTCCAAGCAAGCATAAATTCAAAGTTAGACTGAGCTGTTGTAGGACTTTTCCAGTTGTAGTTAATTACTCCAAAGACAGTGATTCCATGTTGTGTCTGGGTTGTTACATTCCCATATGAAAGAATAATATACCAACAAGGCTGTAATAGAGAGTGCTTCTGCAGATTCATAATGGTCTGCATCACGTATTTTGTGTGTGGCTTTAGAAGCATATAAAGTACTTTGTACTCTTCTGACATTCAGCTCTTTCTAACATTTCAGTTAGAAAAACACTTTTCTATTCCAAGGTCAGATAAGATGTGCCTAAAATCTATTCTGTATACATTGTTTTCCTCTAGTAATCTATACAATAAGTATTTCATTAAAAATCTTCACCTACCCAGAACTTAATGGCAAAGATCCCATTGATAGTCCCAAAGATCCCCAGTGAGATTAAGGTTCCACTGAAGATATAGGTAAACTATGGCCTTTCTCATATTGGTATAAATATGAAAATATCTTTGGCGATATAAAAAATGGATATTTTCCATACCACATTATTTACTTTTATTGTGATATTTGCACTATTTCTGACACTTTATGTAGGAAATTCCTCGAGTGCTACATAAATTTAAGGAATGATTCTGGTAAATGTCCAGTTGTTGTTGGCTCCCAATGTAAGATGAAACAGGACATGTAATATCATACAGTGCTGTCCCAAAAAAGAAATCTTTCTATTTATGCCTTGGAAATCTCTTGATTCTGAAAAATTCTTGAAGTCAAGCTATCACAGCTAGTGCATAATTCCATGCAGAAGATGACAGACAATTTTTTCTAGGTCAGTGTCAAAAGCAGTCTTTGTTGAGTTTTAAGGAAGATTTTAGTAAAATTTCAAGCACTTGGTTGAGATTTAAATGAAACATGAAGGAGTTAAGGAACATGCAAAAGAGCTGAAGGGAATGTCTGAATATTGCCATAGGTGTAAGAAGAAAACAAGAAACATTCTGTGTGGAAATGGGGAGAGTTGAGAAACATGAGAGAAATCTGATCTAGAAAAAGTTGTTACATTTACATGGAAAAAATGTGATGCAATTTATATGCATTTTTTCCACTAACTACACTGTGAAGCAGCTGTTATGGCCCCTGACTTATTTCTTGCTCAGGTTAGACAGCATCCTTACAAGCAAGTTCTAGCCACCTCTTAGAAGTTAGAGTTGGGCAAGACTCAGAAGATTCAGGAGTTACTGGTCTATTTGGGGGGATAATATTATTCAGAGAGCTGGATATGTTTGGTATGGAGGCTAGAGTAATATTTTCTGTGCGAAGACTCAGACTAACAGTCATAGAATCACAGAACAATGTAATCATTTAGCTTGGAAAAGACCTCCAAGGTCATCAGGTCCAGCTGTTAACCCATGTCCTGGGGTGATGTGAGGATGTCTGTCTCTGAAAACATGAAGTCTCCGCCTCAGTGTGATCCCTAGTTCTTTGCTTTTTAGCCCTGGCAGAGAAGAAGCCAAGCCAAATGGAGCACTGTGTTTCTGAGGTACCCAAGAGACTCTTCTCAAATTACTTTGCTGTATATGGACTTGAACAAGCTGTGTGCTGGGTATTCCTGTGATAGAGGAGCATACAAAAAGACAGCCTGGGGGGCACATGGAATTACTACAGTGGTACCTTTTTTTTTTTTTCTGAGGTGCTGAAAACTACAGAAAACTGCAGCTAATGTAGGAAATTGACACTCCATAGCAGGAGAACAGGCTGTTGTTTAGTTTGATAGATGGAGATGTGAAGATTACATTTCTATTTATCAGTTTCCCTGTTTATAAACCTAAAATATTTTTGCTTTATAACTAGAGGTTTCCTGGCTAGAAATGAAAGGTCATATGTCTCCCCTTTATTGTATTTAATAGCAGTTTGGGGATGCAGAGTTTAATGTGGATTAGCTCATGACAGCTGGCATTGCTAATAGCCCATCAGTCGTCCTGCAGTGGTTTACTGGAGTTCTAATTGTTTGTAGCTGAGATGCTCATTCATTATATCTCTGCAACTACTCAGATGAGGATTACGTTCTCTGTCACATGCATTTATCTCCTTTGATTACATGTAATTCTGTGTCTTTTTCCACGTATTCCAAAGCACTCAAAATTTGGGCAGGATTTTCAGGGGGAGTAAGCACTGGTTGGTGGTTTCTGTTATAGTCCAGGCCTCAGTGGAGATGCATTCTCCCAGAAAAAAGTGTATTATTTTAGCAAGTTCTCACTTTTGGCTACTCCAAGAAAACCTCACAAAATAGCATGACTGGAAAAATGTAATTAATTTTCTAACTATAGAAATAGTGTCTGGAGCACAGCTTCACATATTTTGTGAGGGTCATGCAGAAAAACCCTCTAATTGTCCCTGATTAGACATGTATTCTTTGCAAGTGATTTTCACTGTCTTCAATCAGGCAATTTATATGTACAAAAATTTTACTTTCAGAAGAAAGAGAAATAAATATTCTTCCACAAGCTTTCTTAGTCATTAGGATCTTCAGGTCCTGTTTCCATTTTCCAATATTTAGGAACATTTCTTTATTAATCAGTAACGATGTGTGACATTATAGGAAGACAAAATCTTTTGGAAATAGGAAAGACTGTGACCAGATCTCTAATGCATGAGCAGTAGAAAACAGATTTGCTTACTTTAAGTAGTATAAGTCCTAGACACTAGAAGAGTTACTTTAAATTTACACTGGTACGAATGAACAAGTTACCTTACCCTGATACAAATGAACTTAGATTCTGCTCTTGTAAGGAAAATAAATGTTGGAAATGTTACTGTGGTTTTGGTGGTGGTTTTTCAGTCTCCAGTAAAGTGGAATTGTGATGTATGGGCTCAGGATTTGATTACCATTTCCTCACTGTGCCTTGGATGGCAATCACTTAAAACAAAATGTAGTATTAACTAAAATTCAAAAACACATGGCAACAACTTAGGCCCTTATGATACAGTTATTTTGAAATTACTTTCAAAAATGTGCACCCCTGTAGCCTAGCTTTTAATTTGTATATTTTCTTAAGCACATAATAGTATCGACATCTTGCTGTAAGACTAGCACCATTCATAAGTTGAGGGAATGAAAATTCAGTTTGTTTTTATTAATTCATGCAGGAGCAGCCTGTGTCTGGTATGCACAACCTACATTCACCAGTTTGTATTTAAACACTGAAAAAGAAATACAATCCCTCTTTATTGCTACAGTTGCTTTAAATTAAAATTGCAAAGAAATACAATGCTTGATAACACAAAGCTGCTTTCACTTCTCTTTAACAAAAAGTTTTATGAACATGCTGATGTATTTTGTAAACATAATAAATTTTATCTAGTGAATCAGTGGGAAAACATAGCCCCAAGGCTCACCTCTTTTGATGTCTCTCTGAAATGATATTGCTAATGTTATTTGCTCAAACTGTCATAAAAGTAAGGAGGAAAAACCTTTTAGCAAGTGCTTGCAACATTTTAATACTAATGGCATTAGCATTTGCTCAAATGAGGATATTTTGGTAAATGCTTACAGAGCAAAAGGCACTGCATTTTCTTTACACAAATTAAAGCTAGAGCAGTAAAGGTCATATGCAAAACTTTGCCAAATAACTCTCTGCATTGAGAGGTTTTACAGTTTGTTAAGAGGAGAGGCTCCAGTCTGCTTGTGACATGGAAAAGGAGTGCTGGTTTGACTGTCTTTGTGAAAGTCTGAAGGATCAATGGAGCAAACCACGGAGTGAGAGGAGACAAGTTGTACAAAGACAATGATCTGGGCAAAGCTTCAAGGTCTAAGGTGACAAACAACCCCAAATCTCATCAGTGGATATTCCAGGTTCCACTGTTCATTGATTTCCCACCGTGGGCTTTGCCAGCTGTAATGTCACTGTCAGTCTAATGCCGAGGCTCTGGAAAAACAGCAGCCCATGTGGGATATGTTCCCAAAGCTGTATTTGAAAGGTTGAAGGAGGAGGAAAATGCAATGAAAAACTTGTAATTTCTCTTGTTAATGGACAGTAGTGCTCTCAGATATTTGTGATAAGGTAAAGATTTTTCCTACTTCTAAAATGTGTTCCTATGGTTCATAAAGACAAGATTTGGACCTGAACTTCATACTGAGTGACTTGGCAACCATCATGCAGTTATCTGCATGTAAAAGATAAGGCTAAACCTCCAAAGATGTTTCCAAGCTGGTTCCTGTCAACATGTCTTCTCCATTACTTGGGTGGAAGTTGGAAAGCTCTTTACTGCAAATGTTTTAAAAATCTCATTATAAAGACTAGTCTAGATGTACAATTATGTTAACTTTGTTAACATAATTATGTTAACTTTGTCTACATTTTTCATCTGTGAGAAAGAAACATCTTTTTTAAATGAGTACATATTGAAAAATAAAATATTTTAGGCATGGTATATAGAAATGGAAAAGAAAATTTAAAAAATATTTTTTCCCAGATTATATTTTTTTTTTTGTGATAAAAGTGCTTAAGAATATTTTATTGTTTTAAGTGTTGAGATGGATTTTTTTTTTCATTTCTTTTGGAAACTGAGTTTGCTGCTAAGGGTTGCTTCTGCCCTCAACAGGGAAGCCTTGAAGCTGGGTTTTGAATGGTGTCAGATGAAGGCATTATGAAATGCACTTTAAATATGTCAAGGCTGAATAGCAAAACTAGTATTTATGTTTCTGCTTATGTTATATTTACCTTCTATTAAAAATTGCTAGCTTAAACAAATTGTACTGTACTGTAAGTAGACCAACCTTGTCAAATAAAGTTCAAACACAAGAGTTTCTCAGTTTGATTTTAACTTGAAAGAAACCCTTAGTCTTTTGCTTTGCCTTAAAGCAATTGCTAAGAGCACTATAAGATATAATTTATATTTTGTCAAAATCATCAGAAAATAACATATTTTACTCCTATAAATAGTCTGGTTGATAGATTGAGTTTTTTATGTTTTCTCCAGCTTGGACAATGCCCTTGCATACTGTAGTCTCCCTAAAGTGATTTAGGCAGTTTCTATTTTATCTCCACCTCATTTTTAATTAATATTTGATATCTGAATGAATATTTTTAATGAATCCTTCATTTTAGCATAACTGATACCTGAATTGACCAACTATGGGATTGGAGGTACTTTGTCAGATTACTAGAATAATAAATATAACCGCAATATGTACTGGTATACATTTATGTAAAGTTACAAATGGGGTGGGAAAAGGAATGTCTTTCTTTAATTATTTGAAAGAAAAAATCAACCAAGGGCCAGAAAAACCTTGTAATCTGTTGAAAAATAATTTAAAGAAATATTTAGATGAATGATGAATAGAAAATATGCTATCAAGCATCTTGAGTAGGTAATGCAATACCTTTTTAAAGAGAAACAGTTAAAGTTTTCTTATTTGAGATAAATAAAGTTTCATGTGACAGAAAAATAAAAATTACACTGTAGGGAACAGTTTCAGCCTTGTAGAGAGACACAAAAAAATGGTCTAAGAAATGTTTTCCTTTCTCAGTTTCTACGGTTCTATGAAAATATTTCTCTAATATTAGAGTATCTATCTGTGTGAAACATAGTGGCAAAACAAGCTGTTCCCTTTCTTCTGTGTAGGAGATGGAAAGGAAATGGAGAACTGGATAATAGAAAGGGACAAACGGCTAGATCAGTTATAGATATAAAAATAGCAGTCATATTTGAATCTGCATATATTATATTGACAGGCACCACACACAAAGAAGACATTTTGGAATGTTACATCAGGAAGCAATCCTAGTCTTAACCGCTGAAGAATAATAATCTCAAAACTGCTCTGATATTTCTTAGACAAGCTCCCTCCTGCTATGAACACAAGCAGAGAGAAAATGTAATAAAATTATTAATATAATCCTTGATACATAAAGGGGAGAAAAAAGGCTTAGTGGAATAAGAAAAGTGTCTCTTACAGTTTTTTCAACTCCAATTCTTCCCAAAACACAGTGCAGAAAATGACTGGTTGTATGTGCTTTCAGAGAGGGGAAATCTGTGATAAATTAAGAGTTCACACACAGGAGGTTTTGTCCGAGTCTATCTGAAACTATCCTCACCTCAGAAGATATGTGTAAGAGCCATTAGAATGCCATTATCCTGTCTGTCAAATCTTTTTGAACATCTTGTTGTAAACCCCAAAAGAAATATACTGACTTCCTCAACACCATAATTTTCTCTTTTTCTGCACAATAGAAAAGTCACCAAATAGATGAGCGCAACTGACCGGTTGACTCATCATCAACAGATTTGTCACTGCTTGAGATGACATTTTGGGTAGTTAGAATCTGAAGGCCCGAGTTCCGGATCAAAGTAGTAGGTGAGAAAAAAACACTCTAAAATTTACCTGTTAATGATTCTCTTCATATAGTGCTCTGATAGAAAGCTGGAACTGATGCCTTAAATGGCTACCTAGAAACAGACACTAGACAGGAATAAAGGAATAAAGGAGGTATTTATTTGAAAGGCCTTCAGATGTACACTCTGGGCTCCAGAGGCTCCTGCCTCAGTGGATCCCAAGATGGATGACAGGTCACGAGTTCTTCACACTTTGATATCAGCATAAATTTACCAACCAGAACCCAGCCAATGATGGAATTTCCCCAGGCTTGCCCCCCTCTCCCCAAGATGAAGATTTACAGTTCTTGAGCCTAGGACAATCTGGGTGTCCTTGGAGAGCAAGCTGGAGAGGCTTTGTTATGTCTGTCTTAGCATAAGAGAACAGCACTTAACGAGCTACAAGAAACTTCAGAGTTACGCTAGCAGTACAGGATTTGAAAAATATAGATGTTAAAACCTAAGGCATTGGAACAATATTATATTTGTAATGTGTATCTATCTATATACTGTCCCATGTGTAGCTCTGGCAATCTAATCTCGTGAAAGGTGTCCCTGTCCATACTATGAGGACTGGAACTAGATGATCTTTAAGATCCCTTCCAATACAAGCCATTCTATGATTCTATAATATTTTTGGAATTACCTGCATGCTGCTTATCTCTCAATTTCCATTTGAATGGAGATGTTGCCTTTCCCTGGTCTTAAAATTAAAACCAAAACATGGTTTATGGGGAAAAGGGCTTTTTACTTTGGTATTTATTTCAGGATCCTTGGGTACAGCACTTCATCCGGGTAGAATGCCCCGAAATGCAAACACCAGTCCCCACACACCAAAATACACAGTTACAGGCTATGCAAATTACCATATCTATCAAAGATTTCCCAATGAGAGGCTTGAGTGAACCCTTCGTTCTGAGGAACCTTCCCCCTGGATGGGCCTATCTTGGTTTACAGAATGTGTTCTGGAGAAGACCTTGCTGTCTGGGGCTTCCAGGATGTTTGGTCTTCTGGCCTAACTGTACAGTGGGTCTCAGCTCAGTAATCAGGCTTGGAAAATTACAAGTCTGTAGGCTAAAAGCACTAAGAACACATAAAATTATTTAAAAGGATGTATAAGAGAGGTATAAAAGAAAAAGCAAAAAATCATCCTGACATGAGAGAGACAATAAATAAATAAATAAATAAATAAATAAATAAATAAATAAAGTGTTGGAAAATCATCTTTCAATTAACATTTCAAAATACCCCAATGTACGTGAGTGAGCAATCTGATTTATATGTTACAGATAAAGAGACCGAGGAATAGAGGTAGTTTAAAAAATAAGGAATACTTACAGCTAAAAGTACCATTGTATGCAAGGGTTTTTTTAATCATTTAGATTTCTTATTCCACTGAACATGCAATTAAAATTCTGACTCAAAACACTGAGTAAATTGGTGCATCCTGCCATATATTTTGAGTAAGTGGCAAATATGAGAAAAGGACCCATCAAACTTGTCTAATCTTGCAGTGGGACCATGTCCTATCTAAAATCTAGTGACTTGTGTTTTATCCACAAGCTCAGGGGAGTTTTAACATTTTATTCAGATGACCTGAGTCACGTCATCCAGGTTTTAAACAACAAGAAAGCATCTTGTTATTTAAAGGTAGATGCTAGTGCTTACTAGTCAACTTTCATAAAGGAGCAGCAGAACTCTTTGATTCTAAATAAAGTGAGACCAATTTAAAAAAGCTTGGGGAGTGGCTGGTCTCATCTGATCAATTTTATAAAGAGATTTTGGAATATCATTGAAAGCCAGGTAAGAAGCCAATGGGATAGAGTAGGAGAGTGGGGTCAAGAATAAATGTTGTGAATGTTGGGTAACTGTCGGAAAAGAGGAAGGTTGGAGGCTCAGATTGGAACCACTACCTTTAAAATGGCATTTAATAATAAGTTTATGTGCTGGCTCTTTAAACTGACATTTGTGTTCAACTTGTAACACAAACAGCTAGCCTGATTGCAAATTTTTTTATGTTAAAAATGTCTGATCCTAGGTTAATTTCAAAACCCAGATTAACCATTGCTGTATTAAAAAAAAAATCCTCTGGAAATAAAAAGAAATATATCACCTTAAAATGAAAAGCAGATTGTAGATATTTCTGTGAACACATGTTCTTTATTTGCTGCTGTCATTGACCACAATGGGGCTCCAGAGAAGCAATTTGCCTTTTGAAAAACATCTACAGCATCTGGGTGTTGGTTGCCATAACAAAATCTCTCTACCTGATGACTGCTGACATTGATCCTCTCTAACCCTTCATGCAATGTGTAATTGTCTTTTCTGTGAGATTTCCACATCCTCATATTGCTGCAAAAAGTAATTGTTCTAATGTCAAGTCCAGAGATGTTTAAAATCTACTTCTTAAAATCTAAATTTTTTAGTTCATGCATTTATGCACTGATTACTTACATGAAATGAAATAAAGCCAAGAGTATTGAAAAATACATGAAATTAAAATTAAATTTAAAAAAGTTGTATCTGGTTATCTTGTCCTTGGATGAAGCAGAGTGGAATAAGCAAAACTTCCCAAATAAATTCATCCTATAGTGCAAGAGTGATGAAGTTGGAATAGGCTCTATTGTTACTCTAGGAAATGATCTTTCATGGTTCAAGTCAGGGTGAGTGGAACAGACTCTTAAAGTGAATGTGCAAAGTTCATCCAGAAGCTGTACACAGTGTAAGTCATATCATACTGTACCTTATGTATAGCTATTAAATTGTACTCATCTTGCTCTGTGGGTGATTCTTATGATTCCAGTTGGGCTGTGGTGCTGTAGTAGACACAGGGGATGTATCTTAAAACTATGGTTGCTCCAAAAAGTCTATTTTTGCTAATCAGTTTTGCTAATACAGCTATATACTGTTGATGGGTCATTGTTAGGCTAATTTAGCTCCCCATTTTATTTTAGAGTAAAGCTAACTTTCGGGAGAACATATTTGGGCTGAAATTCAGAGTCCAAGAAAGTCACAAACTACTTGTTGATGTGATAGATACAATCAGATGAGAAATCCTGATGATTTCTCTAGAGTGTACTTTCAGTTTCTCAGGCAGTATCTTCTTGAACAAGAAAGATTTCATTTAATGTGAATGCTCTGGATCAGAGTTTTATTCTGGTGTATGTCAGTATACTGTCAAATACCTTATGGGATTATATACATCATGTATATCAACAACAGAACTGAAAAGAAGTTGCAACCCATAATAGCAAAAATCCAGGTCAGACATTGCTTTTTTTCTCATATGGTGCCTGGGAAATATGCTTGAGGATATTTTCAGGAGAGAAATAACTATCTCTGTAGTGATTTAAAGAAAAACAAACATCCCCCTCCCCTCAGAAAATCACAAGTAACAGAACTGGAGAAAAAATCTTCCTTCTGGATTTATACAGTTATACACAAAACATGAATCCTCTCATGACAAAGAAACATATGCACAATTACACACAGACAAAGGTTAACAGAGCTCATTAATCAGATAGCTGAACACATTTTATTTAAAGCAAACACAAACTTTAATGCGTAGTGGGGGGAAACAATGAGATGCATCTTCCTAGCCAAAATTATTTTGCAGAGAGAATTATTCTAACTTTCCTGATAGTGCTAATGTAATTACTATGAAATGACAAAAAGTCTTCTGTTGATTTCTATATGTCAGTGTTTTAGTCAATTTTTAACTTAAAAAATGTATAAGTTTGTATGTTAATGGACTCATTTCATTTAAACTCCAAACAAAGGCTAAAGTTACTCCACAGGAAATGACAATAATCATAAAGTCATTTTACTCAGGGAAAAAGAAGAAAACTGAACCCCTCCTGTGGAGAATAAGAACCCAGAGGAATTCTATGAATAATTTAAAGATCAATTAGCACTGTGCTGTTAGGAGCTTTTACTAATTCTTTACAGACAGAATGTTTTTTTTCTGTGCAGACAGCAATAATTTCTTTATTATTTATGAACGACAACAAATTATTCTAGCTTTTAAGACATGGAGTGATATCATTAATCAGTTGCAGCTGTAAAACAAATTTAAAGACTTGGCTGTTCAGCCCGTTTTACAAAGATTAATTTACTCAGAACAATAACGATACCCGGATTTAAGAAAGAAAATCTGTGAATGGAGGTATCCATGCAAATATGTGAAATCCAAGAATTATATCTTAATAATTGATACATTTCTGCCTAACAGATAAAAGAGAGCAAGGCAATAATCTTCACCCAAGTAAATTTATCTCTGCAAACACATGTATATGTAATGTGACAGACTGGAATATCTCTATCATTAAAATGCTGAATTGCTCTTTTGACAGATGCATGAACATAATTTCTGTTTACCTGTACAGGTTGTACAAGCCTCATGTAGGGGAAGGAGGAATTTTTCTTGCAAAAACTGGTATGAACTAAATTCCTGTACTTCAAGAGTTTGGAACAATTATATATACTCCAAATAATCCAATGGCTCTGCCAAGTGGTTAATTCCCATTTTCTTGAAGCAGAGCAATCTGGTTATTAAAGAGTCTACATGTGGTGTAATTTAATATCGGGATGTTCAATTAGCTAGAGAGGGGTGACCCTTTGGAGTCCTACCACTACCTCAGTCAAGAAGCATACAAATTCAAAGCCCTTTGCAAGCCACCCTATGAGTGTTAAACTGGAAAACATCAGTACAGAGAAGACAAGTCTGTGTTCTTAAGAGCAGCCTCTGGGTTTAGTCCCAAGAGATGTTTAGTTGGGATCGAGTGGCCTGCTTGCAGGCTGCCTGGTGAAAGATCCCTTTTCTCTCTAGCCATGCCTCATTTTGTGGCTTGCTGGGCACATGGAGCTGAGTGGCCTTGAGGACAGCCTCAGCTCTTCCCTTCAGCAGACTCTACACACTTGCACAAGGAGCCTGGACAATTGCGTTTGGAACACTTGTCTAAATTTTGAGGCCTGCAACTCATACTGCCAGCCCCTACAGATAAAACCTATTTTGTGGATGGGATACACATTTCTTTTGCAAGTATTAAGACTGGCATGTTACAAGATGCACAATTAAGAGCTGCATACACTAAACTGTTTGAAAAGTGAAGGAGATCATATTCAGCCATAACTTTAAGAATAAAATGCTTTACAGTTCTGAAGTACTTACACTGTAGCAGAACTAGGAATAGAGTTTCAGAGACTGATATAATATTGTCTTTATATTTTTAATAGTTTCATAATAGAATTGCCTAGCAGAAATACAGAAAAGACAGCACAGAGACTGTGCAGTACTGTAGAGGGGAAGCTGCAAGTAGATAATCTATTAATGTGCCAAAAACTATGGATAAATATTTTTTATATTTCCCTTTTCGACTGGGGGAATATCAGCCTGGTGAGATGGCTCCTTTTGTTCCCAGTCTATGACACCCAAGTGCATTTTTGACTCGACTCTCTTTTCTCTATTCTACTCTGACAGATGGGTACCTAAATGCATAACCCTGCAGATCCCTCAGATCTTTTTCTGAAGCTGTCTTCTAACTTCTTTTTCAGTCACAGTTATTTCAAAGTAGCACAGTTTTAGTAGCAATACATATAGATTAAATTCTTTTTTGGGTTTAAAACACCATTTTATTTTCTATTGCAAAGATGAAAGATTTTGTCACCTTCTTTTTTGTCACTTTCAGGAAGTTTTCAATGTAGTGTATTCATATCTAAAGTATTTGTTAGCATTTTGGAAAAGAGTTTTAACCCCATGACCAAATGAAAAGTATTTAATTTGAAATGCTGTTCATTATCTCTCATCCTCATTAACTGTGTCACATTCTCTTACTGCAGGAGGTAAGTAGTTTGTCATTTCTCTTCCTAGAAAGTCGTTAGCACAAAAAATGCAACAACATTTTTGTTTCTCAAGAACAGAAGAAAAATTAAGTAATTTCCTAAGTGAATAAAAATATATAGAAAAATTATGAACATATGAAAACCACCTTCCAATATAACTAGCAGGTAGGAAGTCTGTGAGGACTGATCAATATAGAATATAAAGTATTTAATTACATTCATGGAATTAAGGTCTAATTAAAATACTAAAAATTGAAGTTGTAATGAGCAATTTTAAGCCATGTGTTCAAGATGAAATTTCAGATGTTGGAAAGGGTATTTGAAATTTGTGTTAGTCTCATGTTCCTGTGGATTTTACTTCCTTTGAAATATATAGGAAGAAATATGAATTGCAAGTAAGTAATAAAATAATTTGCCACCATAGTTCAACCCAAAGTGAACTTTACATTGTATTACAAGAAAAGGTCAACATTTTGTTGTCTGAGAAGATGAATAATTTATTCAAAGCATTAAAGGAAGATTAACTAAATGTAGGTCTTACTTTTTGTCTATTTCCTAGTTAGAAGTTGTTTTATTTTGCCAGAATAATAACTTAGCTTTTTTTTTTTTACCATTCACATCCAATGTATATTTATCCTTTTTCTCAGCTATATGTTTAGTAGTCTTACCTAATTCTACAACAACTATAACAACTCTTAAGAGTGCATGCATCTGAGTCATGTGGACACATGTAAGTGTGTGTGTTTCAGAAGAAAAAACCCAACCTGTATCTTATATTTCTGTAACAAGACTTAGTTCCTTGTAATTATATTTGAAGTTTTAAGATAACCAAGGGTTGTTCAGAGTCTGATGCTTCATTCATAAAGATATTTTGTTTTATACCTCTATACAGACCACAGAATCAAGAACTGTAATATTTTCCTGAAGAAAATAAGTACATGTTAAAAATAATAAAAATCAAAGCTGATACAAGCTACATATCTACAATGTATAACCCAATAATGCAACTAGGTCAGGTATTTTATGCACTAGCAAGGCCAATAAGCCAATATAAGGCAACAGCTGTCTGCAAACAGCTGAGGCTGTAGTTTGTTTCTCATCTATAAGAAAACTATATTGTTTCAAAATTCAAAGTTTAGTGAGAAAAGAAAAAAACCCCAAATTTAATAGTGGTTAGAATGATAGGCTAGATAAAAAAAAATATCTATTTTATCACAGATATTAGCAAAGGTGCTTTCCATAAAGACAAGTAGCATTTCTGAGGGAAAGAGTTGTTGATTGTCTACAATCCACAAGATCAAGACCTATACAAATATTTCCCAATGAGGAAATGACCATGACAGAAGATACTTTCTCTGTAATTTATCTGGCAATCCCATGCTATTTACAAATATCTTTAACTCCTCCTCTTTACAAAAGAGTGACACTGAGATGTGGTGAGGAAATGTTCTCTTTACATCTAGAAACTATCTGTGACTGAAAAAAATTTAATTCTGTCTTCCAGTTATGCATTAAAATCCACTTTGAATAGAAATAGACCTATGTAAAAAAGCCAAAATGATGATTATTAAACAGCATATGCAGTGCTTTGATCATGAAATACATAAAAGGGAACAGCAATCTTTAAGCTCTTATTGAAATACAGTATTTGAGAAGAGCCCCTTTGTTTTCTGTTTTTTAATACTAAAAAAAGAGAGCTTGTTTATGCTAACTTTAGTTTAATAACTTTAATTTGAACCTTAAAAATGTAATATTTTTTAGACAAAGCAAATGTCTCTTTAGGAAAATGTCCTTGCTAATTATGACATAAAATATTTTTAAAATAATGTATATGTCTCTAAGTGTGAATACTATTATAGCTTAAATCTTACTGCACATTCAATCCTAGTGTTTACCTCCATCTGAACTTGTTAAAGCCTGAATTTATTTTAGTGATATTTTTTATTTTATTGATAACTTTTTTATCACTAAAAAATCTTAAAATGTTTTGTTGTGAAACATTACTGGAGTAGTTCAGAAGCTACCAATGCTAATGTAAAAGAATTTTTTTGTAGTGTTGAATTCTACTACTCTGAGCAAAGGTCTGACTTGTATTATGAGGATAGACAACAGAAGCAAGGGCAATGTCTGTTTAAAGTGAATGTTAACACTGAAGATTCAAATCAATGGCATGAGCAATTGCACATCTTATTGATAGTTCAGGTAGTGTCTTTTATTTTCTGAGAAAGTAACATACAATACATCAAAATGAATGTGGGCAGTCTTACACTTTTTACAGATCATATTTGAATGAATTTATTTGTCAGTTTTATTGTTCACAATTGCATTATATTTCATATATTTTTGCTTTCTGAAGCAGTTTATTACATCCTTGGTCAGCAATTCTGAGCAGTACAAATGCTGTATAAATTAATTCAGTGCGATGACATATAATGGATGTAGTTGTACTATAAAAGTCATAAATGTTTGGTTTAACCATTTTTGCTGTCTCAGAAGAACTAATTCTGTTTAAATCTTTGTTATTAGACTTATTTAGATCAGTAATATTATGTGATGAAAGTAAAAAAAAAAAACAAAATACATGTTTTGCTAATAATTTGCTTGTTTTCTGTAAGTCCTTTTTTATTTTGCCAAAATTTTTGACTACAGTGGGCAAAGATTTTGAATTTTCTCTCAAAATAACTTCTAAAAATATTTTTGGCAGCTTTTCAAGATACACTAAACCAGTTAGGACAGGAAAGATTGAAAACTGTAGCTTGTACAGTTGTGGCTACTAGTGTGACAAAACATCAAAGTGACAATCATTAAAAAAAACTAAAACAAAACCAAACACGAGTCCCCAAGTAAACAACTAATCAATATGATAAAAGATAATTTAACATTTCCAGTTACCTCTTAATACACAGTTTCAAATTCTAACTAATAACATTAAAAGGATAGTGAGATGAGATCTCAATGAACAGTTTTCCCTCCTGTGCCCTGCTCCTGGCTGCAACTTCTTGTCACTTCACAGCCTTGAATAGCTCCATGCTCTTCAGTGCTGATCCTGCACAAGCTGAAAGCAGCATCAATTTTCACATAGATTGTGACAGAAACACCATTAAGTCCTTAAGACTGTGATGGGCAGGCATGCCTTGAATGAAAATAGTTCTGGAAAACTTAACAGCCATCTCATGGCTGATTAAGGAACAACAGCATCATCCATTTATTTGCTGAAAGACACTAGCGCTGACAAAAATCCTTGAGGTGGGTTTAAATCAGGCATATCAGACTTCCATTAAGTATATATACTATTTCCTGGAAAAAAATAAGACCACTGAACCAGTAAACATGAAATATTGTGGAATATCTGACAGGAAAGCTCAAGGACAGTCAGTCAGGAAGCTCAGCAATCTGTTCTGTCTGAAACACCCCCTCACTCGACAGAATAATGGAATTATCAAAACTTTCTCCCTGGCTAAGGATCACACTATGCTGTGATGAAAAACCTTAGGAATAGAATAATGTGTAATAAATTATAAAAATATGGTTGTGATCAGGACGAGAGGGCAAAGTAGACTCCAAGTCAGACAGTACAGAAGATGGCATCTGAGCTAGGTGGACCTCCAGTCTGGTCCAGAACAGTGTCTTCTACATTCTCATGAAAGGGAAAAAAATTGTAGTTTGGAGTTATGTAGAAGAAAGAAGGTGTAGAACAATGTTGCTAGCCAGAGGAGTGCCCTTGGGAATCTGCTTCCACAAATGTGTGCCCTCTTGCCCAAAGCCTTCCACAGCACACAGAGCTGCTGACTTTTGCATCTAGGGATTCCTCAGCAATTTTAGAGGCTTGCCATAGAGATGACATGGCATTTTCCCTCCCAGAGAGCAGGGAACTCTCTTCTCAGTGGTACAGTACTAGGAGACCTGAGCACTGGTAGGCATCCTTAACGCTGTCACCCTGTCCAGAAATGTATTATTTCATCCCACACAGTCCTACAAACAGCCTTACTGATACTGTTAGCCTGTAAATAATGGTACATCGTGTGCTTGCCTATCTTGCCTGGAATTTCCTGGGTTGTATTCATGTATTTATGGAGTGGTGGTTGTCTTTTATGAGACAAAAAAGTGAGGAATAAAATACACATAAATTACGTGTACTTTCTTCAAACTCAATGTAAGAAGTGGCAGACTGCTTTCCAAAGATTCTGAGACAGTGAGTAATTTAAATGCCAAGTAGCAAAAGTTGTCCAGAACATCTCATGCAGGTTGACTGGCTTTGAATTGTGATGTTTCATTTGATTTGTTTCATTACATAACTGCTTTACGAACATATCTTAATTTGAACCTCTCTTGCATTTTATCACTCATTCTCTAAATTTTTTTTTCCATAGGAACTTTAGTCAAGGTGAGATACTTTTGTTGGGGAAAATGATAAAGTCAGCAAAAATATGAGTCTTTAAAAGCTGTATTAATTGTGTACTTCCTGAAATTGAACCATGTTTTCTTACTAAACTTTGCTAATTTTAACAGAGATTTTTCTTCACAGAAAGTGAATTTCCTGACTCACAATGTCAGATTTTCTGAGCCCAGACCTCTGGTTAATGGAAAATCTAATGAACAACAGCATATTTCTTTAAAGTCAATAAATTGTCCATTAAATGTTCTATTTTGATGGAAAAGTAATTGTTTGATGTTTCCTTGTCTTCCTAAGAAGATATATACTTCTACTGCATTTTCATCTTCATGAAGGAGAAAAATGTCTTCAAGTAACGTGGCAGGGTTGCATCCCTTTATAGTTAATTCACTTTATGTCCAGGTAATATGTTTGACTCACCTTGTTTCAAAATTGTCCTTAACACATATGAGGCCTAAACTTCTCTTCCTGAAAGAGAAAAATGTAAAGTCTGATACCATCCACTGCTGGAAATGTAGTACTAATATAAACAGCTCTTGGATTTAGGTCTGGTATTGCCAAGTCTCACGTAAATTTCATGATTTAAAAACCTGAAAAGCATCTTTCTTTTAATTTTATTGTAAACTGAGAGCTAAACATTAATTTCTTCTTATTTTTCTTCAGTGTTCTATCTTTTTTGATCTCTAGATTCACATTTTTAACTTTTGAGTGTGTAGGGACTTTTTTTCCCTTATGACATCATTACAGAAATTGTGACTTTAGAAATATCGTATATCCCATTAGTTCAAATTGTATGAACTGATAGCAACTGTTGTAACAATTGCATTTACTGGCCCAGATCTAAGAAAATCCAGCCATGTTAAAAGTTATGTTACAATTCTAGTAAATTATTTTATTATTACAGTGTTTCTCTTGACCATCTGTGATTTTCTGAAACATTGATTTATAAGATAATGGTCATTTTCATTACAGGAATCCGTGGTAATTTCCCATGTGGATGATGAAAAGAAAAATTCAAGAAAAAAGGTAAAAAATTTCTGATAAAATAAATTTCATCTGGAAATGCTAAAAATCTGGAATTAATGGAGAAAACGAATAAAATATTTTGATATTTTTTGTCACTTTATGAAAAAATGTTTAAGAATATAAAACAATTTTTCTGTTTCAAAATTTGTGGATGCATTACAGTATCACAGACACTAGTAAAATAGATATTAAAATACTTCAGTGTATCCTAATGTCTAAATACAAATATTTATATGGGAGCTTGGTGTTCTACACCTTACAGAAGGTAGTGGAGACCTAGGAGCTTGTTCAATTGCCCATTGAGAGTATTTTGAGATCCCTATGGGAGTTCTGCCTGGCCTGAAGCTTTTTCTGTAGGGCATCACTCCTGTGTCATCTCTCAGCTGCCTTGTGAGTAGAGTTTAGACACCAAAGACATTTAAAATTACACCAGATTCTTATATGTTATCCTTTGCTCATTATTTAGCAGTTGTACCACTACCGAGCCCATGAGGGGAAAACAGCTTTGGTGACAGATGCTTGATGAACTTTTTATTTTCCTCTGTTTCTTCTTTTTCAGTAGCATCCTTCTATCTCTCT